>CAUYQG010116499.1:0-39069 GCA_963574415.1 Tarsius wallacei | reverse complement strand
ACGCTTTGTGTTGTTACGTGCCCTCCCCCCCATCAAGGGGAATGGTTAAAGATACTCAACCACAAGCAACCAGGGGCCATTGCCTTGCTAGAGTCTGGTGTGGCCATGTGCTCTTTGAGGTATGGCTGTTGTCCTGCTTCCTGGCTTTGGTCCCCCTCCCCCACCTTGGGGAGGTGAATCTTCTCTCTTCCTTCTCTTTCTCTCTCTAATTTACTTTTAAATAAACTTTTCTTTCTTAAAAAAAAAAGAAAAAACTAATATTCTATTGTGTATCTGTACCACATTTTCTAAAGAAGTACAAAATCACTGACTTCTCAGCAAATTGGATGGAGTTAGAGACCATCATTGTTTGTGAGCTATCAAAGAGACAAAGAACCACATAATTCATGTTCTCACTCATAAGTGGGAGTGGGACCTGAACATTAATCACAATAGCACAAGGGAGGGATCAGCAGTCGCTGAACATTGCCAGGGAAGGTAGGATGGGAGGGAGGGCACGTAACAACACAAAGCGTACCTGGTTCTAAACCAGGGGAAGCGAGGACCAGTTGGAGGCCCACACTTTACCTGCAAATACATTATTTATGTACCTAATCTTGACTTATAACCCACATTGTTATAATAAAATAAAGTAAAAAAGAAAAAAGTTATCTTTCAAGTAATAAAAATGGAGTATTAAATCAAGGAGGTCCAATCTGACACCAAGTAAATTAACAAAAAAATAAAATTCAAAGCTGAAAAAAACTGGTAAAATAAGCACATTCATGTACTGTATTGGGAATGGTATCTATTAGGGCAATGTGGCAATAGATGAAAAGTGACATTCAAATGCTTGTTCCCTATGACCCAGTGATCTCATCTTTGTTACTTTAACTTATTAAAATATTCAAAATATGCTAGAATATCCGAAATATACTATAAGTTTAAAAATCTTATTTACCAATATAGTAAAAAATGAGAAATAACTTCACCATTTAATGCGGGCACATTAAAAGAACACAATACATCAAACCAATGGTCCAATATGTAGTAAATGTACACAGTAATCACTGTAAAAAACACAATTTGTGTAAAAAGTAGAATGCAATTATCATATGCATTGTGTGTGTGTGTGTGTGTGTGTGTGTGTTTAATTCTGTAACAATACATAGTCATGAGCTGGAAGCAAAACAGAAGAAACTGAAAATAATTGGTGTACCTGAAAATAAACATAATTTTCTTTCAATAGTTTTTTTTGTGTGTTAGTATGATGTTTACATATTAAAAATCAGATGCTAGAACTTTTAGCTGGTGTGGTTGGTTGGGGCCCTATCACTTGAAAATATATAATCTGTATACATTCTGATATTTCTCAGTTAACTAAAACATTCTATTCTAGAATTAAATTAAATAATAGCATTTACTACATATAGCAATTAAACTCAGACTGCCAAATGATTATCAAGAAGCTAAGACGAATATCACTGACTACTTTTACTGCAAAAACAGAAGACAGTTTCTAAAGACAGTATAGTTACTGCTACTACAAAGCAATTACAATTTATCCTTGTGGAATGCCTTTCTTTCCTTCTATACTCCTTTTTTTATCAGCACTGCAGCTTCTGTTTTCTACTTTTCAGATCTCCACACTATTTGAAAGCCCTTCTGAGGTGACTCCTCCCAGAGGCTTGTCTTTTCTAGAAATTTCCTAGGGTACAAAATTACTCCTTCTTTTCTTCCTCTCCTCAAGTAAGCCAAACCTAAATTGGCCATTATTATCCAGGGGGTGATATCTGCATTTTAAAAGAACAGATTAACTATCACCTATTGAATCTCGAATTAATAGCATAAGCACCTATACAACCGATACCAATAACTTGGTTACCTTTTTCCAAGTGAGTTCCTTTTTTTAAAAGGATTCAATTGTTAAATAAATACCTATGATGAACCAACATCAGAGCACATATGTATAAGCTTAGGGATATAAAATAAAAATTAAAAAACAGTAAATACAATCATTTAGTTTAATTAAGCAGGTTAAGTCATCTTGGAAGGGACCCCTCACACATGGGCTGTTCCTTGAAAAGTCTAGATATGAGGATATGTTCTTCAGATGGTTTCAAGGATACATACATATGTTCTAGTCCATAAAATCGTATGAATTAAATATGTAGTTTTTCAAATATCAATTACACCTCAAAAAAGCTGTTAAAAATGTAAACAGTAAATTGCAGATTGTGTCTGTGAGTCTAAAAAATAATCTATACATCATCAAAATACCTAAAATTTTAGTATGCTAGAATTTTCCAAAATCTCTGAAGGAAACAGCAAGCTAGAGTTAAATTAGAGACATTATAGAAGAAAGGTGATAAAAGAGTGTGGCTTGACTTCCAACTAGAACTTTTAAAACATATTTTAATGCTTGTAAGGTAAAAATGTGCACCTTATATAGTTTTCTCTAAAATTGTATTCACAATGAAAGTTAAGACTTTTAAACCTAAGGATATCTTGATTGCACGCTAACCCTCACTGAATACTGCCCAGGTTTTGTGAGAACCTAGGATTAAAAGAAAAACCTCCATTGACCTTGACTAACATTGAAAGGGCTAAGGCCCTTATCTAAACACAAAGGTTCTCAAGCGCAGCTTTCTTTTCTCCCTTCTTAAAGACATTCATCAGAACAGATTGGTTTCCTTTTCTCCAAAGGTAAATATGCTGACCATCTTGAGCTTTGCCCAAGTGTCATTCGCACGAGGAAGCATGACCTTGACCAGCTTTGCCTACCACTGTGAAATTTACTACTGGGATAACTACAGATCTCAGAAGGAGTGTAAATTCAAAAATACAATAGACTTCACACACACACCCTTTTCTTATTCTGAATTCCATTTACAATGGTGTACACTACAGGGAATTGTTTGTGTGGTGATCATGGTGTGTGAAGAAGTTTAAAATACTGTGAGCACTAACCTATAAAAAAAGATTGACTGTGGGTATATATGTGTGTGAGTGTGTATGTGTGTAGTTTCTATGAAGAACAGAAAATGCTATATCTCCCAAAGATTGTGTCCCCAACCAGGAAAGGAATATTTTATATTTAAACCTAATATGATGCTGGGCAATATGTACTCGGTATGTATACACAGTATTTATACATTTTTTCATATATTTACATATATTTGTAGAGACAGAGTCTTGTAATGCTGCCCAGGCTGGTCTCGAGCTCCTGGGCTCTAGCAATCCCCCTGTCTTGGCATCACGAAGTGCTGGGATTACAGATGTGAGCCACCGTGCTTGGGCGGTACACAGTATTTAAAGCAGAAAAATGATTGTAGACTATGAGACAACCTGAGTTAATTTTTAAAATGTTGGGTATTTTTCTTTCTATTTTAATGCTTGTCTTCTCTCAAATTTTTATTTGTAAGAACTTATTTTAGGAATATTGGACTTGCATGAGAGAAAAGAGAAGACGAAGAGAAAGAGTGGCTAAAAGTCTAAATAATAGAATATGCCTGCTGGGTTCGAATCCTGGGTTTGAATCCTGGCTTGACCCTTTAGTAGTTATGTAACAAATGGAAAGGTTTGTGGCTCAGTTTCATCCTCTGTGCCTGTTTCCTCCTTTGTTAAATGGGAATATTAACAATATTAACCTGGAAAGATTATTATGAGGATTAACCTAGAAAATTCAGGTAGAACACTTACAAAGGTACCTGGCATAACCAAAGCATTAAAGAAATATTATCGATCACCATCATCATCACTACTGCTACTATTTCTACTACTATTTTTATTTTTTATTTATTTATTTATTTATTTGAGTTGGAGTCTCACTCTGTCACCCAGACTGGAATGCAGTGGCAGCTCCCAGCTACTGCAGCCTCGACCTGCTGGGCTCCGGCGATCCTTCTGCCTCAGCCTTCAGAGTAGCCAGAACCACAAGCGCGCGCTACCACACCCAGCTAATTTTTGATTTATTGTAGAGATGAGGTCTCGTCAAGTTGCCCAGGCGGGTCTCGAACCCGCGGGCTCAGGCAATCCACTTGCCTCAGCCTCCCAAAGTGCTGGCATTACAGGCTGAGCCACCGAGCCCGGCTCTACTATTTTTAATGATTCAGACTATATTCACCAGTGTGAGTCCTTACTAAATGCAAAGCAAGTAGCTTGCTGTTTTATAGATATTGTCTACAAACGCTGTAGCTCTAAATGTCTCCCTTTAACTTGGAAGATATAAGTGAGTACATAGCCCTATCATTAAAATTTTAAGGTTTAATATTGGTTACATTTACTTTTAAAATGTGTTTTGGGATATTCACCTACAAGTGAAATAAATGTTTGTTCCGGGTGAACTATTATTTAAATTTTTAATGACCATGTCTCAAAGGAACTTCACGAAAGGCAGTGCAGAGTAATGAAAAGGCATCTTCCTGAGATGCCTTTCTTTTTCACTGTCTTGCAGTTTGATCTTAAGGATATCATTAACCTTTGTGGTCCAGTTTTGCCATATGTAAAATAGAATGGGGTTACTTCTCTGCCTATGCCTCACGCTTGTCCTGAGACATCAAAGCCAAAATCAAATTGCTTAGATAATTATAAAACAGGATCTTAATATATTTATGGACAAAACATTCTACATACTTGACTTCTGGCATTCATGAATTAAGGGACTCATGCAAAAATTTAGCTCTGTGAGCTAACCACTAAGAGATTATTAGCTCTTAGACCCATTCTTTGCCTGTCTACTACTCTTCCCAGTGTTGTAGGGGCTCACAATTTCTTGGGATTTCTTGCTAGCTGGCTTCTAGCTGGGTTAGGCCATGAGAGGCCCTGGTAGGAGATAGAGCAGGAGGAAGAAGGAAGCTAGAGAACTTTCCCCCTTCTCTCTCTGTTTGGGCAGTGTCTCTTTTGTGTCTCAGTTTTCCACTGGACATCCCCTCCCTCTGTAGTTCCAGTACCTGCTGTGAAATCCTCACAGAGGTTGAGCTAGCACCAAAGGCTCTGATTTCTGGGCTTTGATAAAACTTGTTGGTTCTCCAGTCCTTGCGTTGGTAACCGCTTCCTAAAGTTGCTAAACTCTGGGTTGCTTCATTATCATCTGTTGGGTGTCTCAGCTTTGTCATTCCTCATGGAGCCAGTCCTCTGTATTCAATTTCCTGTTTGAAATATCTAGTGTGGTTTCCAGACTAATCTCTGATGATACAAACTGAAAGAAATCTCATAGCAAATTATCCTACCTAGAATTCCATTGGGGAAATTTAATACATCAAGCATCAATTTCATGAAAGATCAGACTATACAACTTGCATCCTTCTCTCTAGTCTCAGAGGAAGAGGCAACTTTTCTGCTATTGGAAGTTGATTTCACCATCTGGGCACTCATCTATTCTTGGATCCTCCTCCATGTACTCCCTCTCTCTTTGTGTGTTCCAACTTCTTCCCTCTCTGCAGAGTCCTTTTCCACAGCCTTCAAACATAAGTGTCTCTCTCATCCTTTTTTTTTTTTTTTTGAGTTGGAGTCTCACTCTATTGCCCAGTCTGGAGAGCAGTGGCACAGTCACGCCACCACAGCCTCAACCTGCTGGGCTCAGGAATCCTTCTGCCTCAGCCTTCCAAGTAGCTGGAACTACAGGCTTGTGCCACTACGTCTGACTAATTTTTTGATTTACTGTAGAGATGAGGTTTCTCCAAGTTGCCCAGGCTGGTCTCGAACCTGTGGGCTCAGGCAATCCTTTCACCTTGGCCACCCAAAGTACTGGGATTATAGGCATGAGCCACCATGCCTGGCCCAGCTTGGCAATCTTATGGTCATATATTCAGTCGGGTAAAGTTAAGTCAAGCTAGAAGAAAATGCTCTTTAAACAAAAATCTGCACTCTATCATTTTCTTTCCCTTCGTAGTGAGTCACATTCTTTAGAAGGCAAATATTCACTCATTGCCTCACCTTGCTTACATTCCTGCCATTCTTCAGTTTATCAAAATCGGACTTCTGCCATCACCATTTCACGAAAACAATTCTAACAAAAGTCACTACAGCAAGTGGAAGTATTGGCCCTAATTCTTTACCTCTCCCTGTATCCATACTCTTTGCTATGTAATGTTGAAGTTCCAGCTATAAATGGCGGTGTTTACGTCCCTGTCCTTGACATTGAGATTGACTATGTGAGTTACTTTGCCTAATCCTAGTAGGATGTTAATAGAAGTGACACAGAGACTTGAAATATGTTTGTGCAGTGGAGTGGAGCTAGCCCTTTTACACTTCTTCATCACCATAAGCCCAATGTGTTCTGGGCTAGCATGCTCATCCCAGGAGGGGAATGAATAACATGTGGAGCACAGTCATTCCAATCATCCTGCAGCATGAAGAAGTGCCACACCACCCAAGATGAAAACTCATGAAAAGGCAATCTGGGCTTATTGTCGTGTGCCACTGACATTTTGGGGTTGTTATTGCAGCATTTTAATAAAAATAGTTAACTGAATCAGTCACCAATGGTCAATGCCTATGAAATGATTGAGGTTTTTATTTACTTGATTTATTTGCAGCAACAAGTGCTGTTGGCTATTTTCTCCTTGAAGTTCTTTTCTTTCTTTGCTCCCTTCAGGTTTCCTCTTAGGCTTCAAGTTTTTCCTTCTTTGCCTGTCCCTTAAATACTGATGCTCCCCAAGATTCTATCTCTAGCTCAGTCTTCCCCCTCTGATCGTAAGTGGATCCTCTACTGGAGCAGGAGGCAGGAAGCATACCTGAAAGGAGTTGTATCGTAATTATCTCTTATATTCAAATTTCTACCTCCATTGCCACTACCCTCATTTAGGTCCACATAATCCCTTGCTCAGATACTGCAATAATCTTTTTATTGGCTCCCTCCCTCCACTCTCAAACTGGCCTTCCATCAACATACAACTGATTAAGTGATGTTTTTTGTAATGCAAATAGAGCCTCATTGTTCCTCTGTGTAAAACCTTTCAATGGCTCTTTATTACCTACAATACAAAGTCTCAACTTCTCCATTTGGATTATAAGACCCTCAAATATATGAACCCTACTTATATATCCACTTTCATTTTTCATTATCTCCTCTTTTTTGAGCAATCCAATAACTGTCCACATGAAAATATAAAAGCACAAAAAGGTTAAGTAACTTGTCCACAGAGACGTAGCTAGTTAGATAAAGAGACATACAAAAATGCAGCCTCCTGGACTTTCAAGTTAAGGAAGCTACATACCCCTTTAAAAGAGTTTAAGGAAAATTATTTGGTTTATTATGAACATTGAGGAATAGAAAATAATCTTCCTGATGGTTATAGCATAATTGGAAAATTATTGTGTATAATAATAAAGTAAGATGCTTCCAAAAAAGCAGAAAAAAATATGTATTTTGTTATTTGAAAAAATCACTAAACAATTTATTCCTAAGAATGAATTAATGTTCTATAAATCCTTATTGGGAAAAGAGAAGCACAATTTTTTTCTTCCTTGTGTGAATTAAAATAACCTATAGAACCTCTTTATGGATTTATAATAGAAATGCTTAAATATCTGTAAGGAAGCTATTTCAAAAGTAAAGCCTCCCACCATTAACTTCAAGACTCATCTATTAAACCTCTGACATTACCAAACAACTCTGTTTCAGAAGGTAACACTCTATACAGGGGATACTATTTAAGAAAATGGCCCTCATTTTCCAGCTTACTGAAAATGATTAATCTTTTCAATAGCTTTGAGAACTACATACCACCGTTGTACTTTTTTGTCCTTTCAACAATGACTACAAGCTGAGAGCAGGCTAGTAAATGTGTTATCGGCCAACCCATTAGAGTTCCATTATTTTCTGTCTTACATGGCTTCATGTAATGAATTTTTATAATTAAACTAATGGCATACAATTTATTTTTCCCCCTCTTTACTTTCAGGCCCCATTTCTCTTCCAGATTCTTTGGAATAAGTTTTATACAAAAAGAAGGGAGGAGAGTCCTCCAAGTGCTTCATTACCTTAATTTCATTATGACATTTTAGAAAGTATTCTCTTTATCTGGGCTTTCTCTTTAATTTGCTAACTTTATTAAAAGGCTTAAGCAGTGTTGTAATTAACAAATCACTCAGATACCCCAGGCATCCAAGAAAAGCCTGGTTGAGAGAATACAGAAATGGTTGGGTGGAAATGACTCCGGAGAGAATGCCAGAGGACAGATCTCCAGAAAATGGTATTTTTTTTCAGCTGCTTTTCAAATCTCACGACTCTACTGTGATAAACTGCATTATTATTTACAAATATCAGATGCCTTTTTATGCCACAGGATTATATATCTGCCTCCCGTAGTGAACTCAGGGATGGCCACATGACTGGTTTTGTTTACATGTCACTTTTAGGCAGGTTTAAGAACCATGTTTCCTGCCTCTATGATCATAAAAACATGCATCAAGGCAGAGTTACCATCAACAATAGTCCCTGAGTGACTAAGCTAAGTAGAACCTTCTTGCCAATCTACAATGGATATGTAACATGAGTAAGATATACAATTTGTGTCAAGCCTCTAGACTTTGAGGTTGTTTGTTGCTACTGTAGCTTTACTTAGCCTTTGCTAACTGACATACCTACTCAGATAGGGTAGGGCAATTCGACTATCTCAAGATAGTCTGGGACCAGGGCCAAGGACAGAATAAAGTAGTATAATGACACTTAAAGAGCAGGATCACTTGCTTATAAATAGGAAACTACACAAACTTTGAGGAAAGTCCAGAACAACATATCCCTGTTTTTAAGACAGAACCTGCTCATCTTGACCAAAAATGAAAGCAGCTCTCTAGTTATCCTGTGATGGAGGCTACCATGTAGGCAAGAGTTAAGGTCCACAAATATGGCTGTATTTCTATGGCTGATGAGGAATTTCATGAAAGATACAATGGAGACTATGTTTCTAAAGCTGTATTTATAAACTTGAAGAAATAAGAAAAGACCTGTAGTCTTAATAACGTGCAGATATACCTATTAAAGCAGCTTTGTTGAGATATAGTTTACATACCATAAAATTCACCCATTTAAAGTTTATAACCTAGTGGGGTTTTTTTTGTATATTTACAGATTTGTGCAATGATCATTATGATCTAATCTTGGAACATTCACTTCAGTCTGAAAAGAAACCCAAACCCATTAACAATCACTTTCCTCTGCCCATTCTTCCCCTAGTCCCAGTCTTTACTTGATGTTTTATGTAAATTGATTTCAAATAATATGTGGTCATTTGTGACTGGTTTCTGTCACTTAGCATAATGTTTTTGAGGTTCATCCATGTTATAGCATGTATCTGGAATTCATTTCTTTTTTATTGCTGAATGTTAGTCCATTGTTGGATATAGAAATTTTAAAAAATATTCATTGGCTGATAGACATTTGAGTTGGTTCTACTTTTTGGCTATTACGAATGATGCTGCTATAGATATGTGCATAAAGGTTTTTAAAGTATGTACATACATTTTTATTTCTGTTGGGTATACACCTGAGAGTAGAATGGTCATGCCATGTGGTAACTCCATGTTTAATACTTCCAGAAAGTGCCAAACATTTTTCCAAAGTAGTTGTGCCATTTTACATTCCCACTAGTAATGTGTGAAGGTTCCAGTCATTTTACATCCTTATCCACACTTGTTACTGTCAGTCTTTTTAAAATTTTAGCCATCTTAGTGGGTAAGAAGTGATATCTCACTATGGGCTTTAATTGCATTTCTTTTCTTTTCTTTTCTTTTTTTTCCTTGAGTCAGTGTCTCATTCTTTCACCCAGACTGGAGTGCAATGGCACAATCATGACTTACGGCAGCCACCACCTCCTGCCTCAGGTGATCCTTCTGCTTCAGCCTCCCAAGTAGCTGGGACTACAGGCACATGCCACCATGCCTGGCTAATTTTTTTATTTTTATTTATTTATTTATTATTTTTGCAGAGATAAGCTCTCACTATGTTGCCCAGGCTGGTGTCGAACTCCTGGGCTCAAGCAATCCTCCTACCTTGGATTCCCAAAGTGTTGAGATTACAAGCATGAGTCACTACAGCTACCATGGTTGCAAGGCTGCTGATTTTTAAGGCTACTGTGGAGTTGGGAGAAAGTGATAGGAACATGCCAAGTTAAAAAGACTCAAACCTTGCTGTTTTTACTGGGGTGTAGCATTTAAGAAATTGCTGCCAGCATTTGGTTAATACCCAGAATTTAGAAAAGGTGATTTTGTCAGTCTTTGCCAGTATTTCTATTGCTTTTAGGGAAGAGCAGATTTACAGGGTTGCCACATTATATTTTTAAGCATGGAATAAGGTTAAACTGTGAAAAGAAAACTAGGGAAAATATGGTGCAATCAGAGCATAAAGTTATTCAATACTTGGTGACTCTGCATTAAGTATTTATACAACGTAGCAGTACCTGGGGAAACTAGCCCATTACTACCTGTGCTCTATCCGTGATGTAGGAAGCACTCTGTTTGTATGCTTTGAGAAGTTTAATAGCTTCATGCATACTTTAGGAGGAAAGGTACTATTAGGTTATTGATTCTTTTTCCTTAATCATGTGGCTTTAGGGGAGAACAAGAGAGAATAAAGAAAATGCGTAAAGAAATGGTAGGTCCTGGCAAGAAGATTTCTGATAATGTTTTTTTTTTATATTGTACAAGAAATCTAAACCTTAAGCTACTAGAATGGGCCAATATGTTGATTTAATTTTGTACAACTCCAAAAAATAAGCAAAATGTATAAAAGAGGAATTCAGTTTCCACTACTATGCGTACCTTTATAATAGATATTATCTGATATCATCTGTCTTCCTTTAATAATTTAAAATGTAAGACTCTACTTTCAAATTTGAAAAAGTTTTCCCTGATTAAATTTTTTAGTAAAATAATTTGCGATCCTTAAATACTTAGTTATAATATATAAGAAGTTCAACTTTTAAAATTAATTATACGATTATAGAATATTTATATTTCAAGTTCCCCAAAGAATACCTTAAAAAAACACAGACATTTTGCAGACTTAGAGATGTTTATTTAATAATTTGAAAATTATTGAATTTTTCGCTTCAGATAGTTTTAAGTATTATATAGCCAAATCAGCTAGGCTCAAACAAGATTTCACTTCTGTATTGAATTCATGTACTCTTAGCTCAGCCAAGCACAAAACAGCTAATGCTGTCACGTTTGAAAAGCTTTTATGCTGAATTTGACACAAAAGCAATCACAAAGCAGACAAAAAAGGAATTTCTCTTTCAAAAGCTGAAAGGGGAAAAATAAATGAAAACTCTGAGCCTGGACAAATCTCTCTTGACACTGGAAAAGAAAGTTTGAAACGATCAAGAATAGTTTTTTCAAAGAATTCATCGCCAAGTTTGGACCAATTGTAATAGCCTAGGGAACAGGTTGTGAACTCAACCAAGGTTCTGCCAAATGAAATAAATCCCACGATGATCACTGCTGGCAGGTTTGGTTGCCAATGACATACTATTTTTGCCTCTTGTGAAAGTTCTAAATGGCATCATCTCTCATAGGATTCTGTCATAGCCTATTGGCAAATATTTTGATTAGGATAAAAATCTTGTAAGTTTTTGCCTAACATCTGTCTTTCCATCTCAAAAGAACATTATTCTTGTACCAGGTTCATTGGAGAAGACAAAATGAAGCCATTTGGTTAACAAAATTAACTACCTTCTAACCACATTTTTTTTTTTTTGGTTTGTTTCAGAAAAATTAGAAAACTGGCTGATCACGTGCATAAGAATGAAACAGGACCCCTATCCGTCACCATAGGTAAACATTAACTCCAAATGGACCAAAGACTTAAACGTAAAACCCCAAACTTTAAGAATCTTAGAAAATATAAGAAATACCCTTACGGAAACTGGAATAGGCATCCAATTCATGGTCAAAACCACAAAAGCTCATGACATAAGAGATAAGACAGATAACTAGGATCTCATCAAACTGAAAAGCTTTTGCAAAGCAAAAGAAATCATCAAAAGAGCAGGGAGACAGCCCACAGAATGGGAAAAAATATTTGCCAACTGCGTATCTGATAAAGGCCTAATATCCAGGATCTACAAGGAACTCAAACATGCCGAAAGAAAAAAAAAAAAACCAGCCCCATTAAAAAGTGGGCAAATGACATGAATAGACATTTCTCAAACGAAGACATACAAGCAGCCAACAAACACACAAAAAATGCTCAGCCTCACTAATCATCTGAGAAATGCAAATCAAAACCACATTGAGATACCACTTAACTCCAATAAGAATGACCACCATTAATAAAACAAAAAAACAACAGATGCTGGCGAGGTAGCAGAGAAAAGGGAATGCAAACTAATTCAGCCTCTATGGAAAACAGTGTGGCAATTCTTAAAGGAACTAGAAATTGACCTTCCATATGACCCAGAAATCCCCCTTCTGGGAATATACCCAGAAGAACTTAAATCACTCTACAAAAAATATACCTGCACATGGAGGTTTATTGCAGCACTATTTACCATAGCAAAAACATGAAACCAACCATGTTGCCTGCCCATCGAAACTGGACAGGATAAAAGAAATGGGGTACATAAACACGATGGAATATTATGCAGCCATAAAGAAGAACAAAGTTATGGACTTCGCAGCAACTTGGGTGGATTTACTGTCTATAATACTCAGTGATTTATCACAGAAACAAAGATCTGAGTACCACATGTTGTCACTCATAAGCGGATCCTGAACATTTACCATAATACTATAAGAAAGGGATTGGCAGTAGCTGGAAACTACCAGGGAGGGGGCACATTACATTATTAAGGGTACTTGATCTCAAACCAGGCAAAGTGGGGACCAACAGGAGGGCCAACCTTTATCTGTATGATAACCACTTGTATACCTAATCCTGAATTGTACCTCACATCTTTAAAATAAAACTAATTTTTAAAAAAGTTATATAGCAAAGAAAGAAATTAAAATTATGCTATGGGTATCTTTTAATGACCTGCTAATTAATTATTGATCCTATAGACCATCTGCATTCTGTTCTTTCACAAATTAAGATGCTCCCATGGCTGTTTCCTTCCACCTTGACCATGCTTTCAAGATTGGTTATTTCCAGATGCCATTTCAGTTTTTATTTCTGTTTTGTGAATGGATTATTATTGTGCCCATTTCTTCTCCACCATTTTTTCAAACTGAGAGTAGAAGGTTTTCTAAATGTCAAACCAGCAAGGAAATAGTTAAATATGGAAACTAACAAAATATTATCTAAAAATTAAAAATGATAATTATTAAAAACCTTTAGCAACATTGATAAATATTTACATAAGAATGCTAAGTTTAAAAATCAGAATTCAAAATTTAACCTATATTATGAGGATGATTAAAATATATGTAGGTAAGAACTGGAAGAACTTATATACAAAGATTAGCAATTATAAATCACTAATATATCCAAATAATAATTTGGATGTGATGATGTTTTGCTGGATCGGGTATGGTGGCTTGTGGAATTTTAAAAGAGTATTACAAGGTTGGTGTTGTTGAAACATTTCCTTGTTGCTTATTTGTGACAAGGTAGTCACAGCAATGATGTTGCAAGGGAGGTGGGCTGCTGTAATCATAGCACTCCAACTCTGTAGACGCACACTGAAGATTGCCTTGTGAGGCTCACAGACTCCCTTACTATTGTAGACACAAGAGTCAGCAAGAAATTATGGAGCAAAGAGATCCAGTCAAATTATGCTATATCTTTTTGTGTCTATTGTATCTATTGCCATACTTTCTTCCTAAAAGATAATTGTAAACAATAAACCAACTAATATAAATTAGTAGTGATTAAACATCAGATGTAAATACTTGATCTCCATTTTTATTTGTTCCCTAACTTTTAGAAGAATTAAACTGTAGTTTCATTAAATATGAAGCCCAATTTACAATTATCTTTTTAGTTTTTCATAGTAGAACATAATATAAAAAGTTTTCTCCAGTGTACTATTTTATAGCTTTCTATTTCTACCTGTTAGCTTATCAGTAAAAAAAAATATATAATTTTATTTGTCAATTAATAACTACATGGATCTCTTTCGGATCCTCATGGTGGAAAAGAGTAAATCTGTGAGGTCATCTACAAGAGGAATTGCTACACATTCATATCATAATTCTATTATTTTTAAACTAAGTTATTGAACTTCTTTAGACCCCAGTTTTCTTACCTGCAAGTTAGGAACAATAAGATTACTTTACTTTTTTTTTTTTTAAAGCAAGATTTATTAAAAGGACAGAAAAGCTCCCATAGAGGGAGGGGACCCAAAGGGGTTTCCCAGATTACTTTCCATAGAGGGGTTTTTGAGAGGATGAAATAAACCAATATATGTAAAGTGACTAGCATAGTTTTTGACAATAGCAAGTACTCCCTAAATGTTAGTTACTATTCACATTAGTATTACTTTAGTTTAAGCATACATCACTCAGGAATCAAGTGAACAAAGTACAACTTTGGTCATACTTATCTAAATTAGAAACTTACACTGAATGTGCCAAAATATACATAATTAAATTCCTAGACATAATACACAAACAAAAATATCAGCTTCTATAGATAATGGCTGAGTCATTTCATGATGTAGTTTTTGGCTGAACATTCAAAAGCATTTTTTAATTTGAAAATTTGATAATGGTAGCAATTATAATACAATTCTATTTTTATTTTATGTTTTTAAAACACTATGTGTGTTTTGACAATGCAATTGTTTTGTTTTTTTCTTTCATATTTCCTTCACAGATAGTCTTGTCTCTTATTTAAAGTCCCTTGCTCTTCTATGAGCTATTAAATCCTAATCATTCTTGTCATCACTTTAGGATACTTTTAAGTTAAACTTATTTCTCATTTGCCAACTTCCAGAGTCCTCTTGCCCTAATCAAATTTACCACTACATGCCTCTCATCTCTCCTTCTTCTCATTTAACTGAAGGATCCAGTCCAAATTCCTTTTTCTGCTAATACCTTCTTAACAGTTAACCACTTTGCTTTATAATCTGCTAGTTTCATGGTATCCTAAATTTATGGTGAGGAAATGCCAAGTACATTATGAATATGACCAAAGCCTTTAATAATAACCACATGGATTCCATAGTTTACATAGTTAGACCATAAATTAGGAAAAAGATCATTAGAAATTCCAAATTCGCCTAAACTTATCCATTGAAAAAATTATTAGTGGTAGCATGTATCTTATGAAAGAATTTTTATCTAACTAGATTTTTGCCTCCAACATAGCTAATAATAAGACTGTAAAATCCTAGATGACTTTCTAATACTCCTGTCATTTAGATGAAAATCTTGTCCCTATTGCAGCTCAGGTTCATTGTTTTTGTTTTTGTTTTTTTGAGTTGGAGTCTCACTCTGTCACCCAGACTGGAGTGCAGTGGCATGCTCAAGGCCACCACAGCCTCAACCTGCTAGGCTCAGGCAATCCTTCTGCCTCAGCCTTCCGAGTAGCTGGAACTACAGGCACGTGCTACCATGCCTGGCTAATTTTTTTTTATTTGTACTGTAGAGATGAGGTCTCGCCAGGTTGCCCAGGCTGTTCTCGAACCTGTGGGCTCAGGCAGTCCTCTTGCCTCGGTCTCCCAAAGTGATGAGATTACAGGTTTGAGCCACTGTGCCGGCTTCAGGTCCATTGTTAAAGTGGTTATGACAGAGAGTTCACTAATTCCATTTACTCTTTCTGAAATTAATTGGGAACAAGTTCTCTTCCATGAGATGTGGTGGAAGTGATATACATAATTTCCAGGTCTGGCCATAAAATCCCATGGGTTGACTGACTGCATGCTCTCTTCCTTTCCTGCAATAGCCTTGGGCAGCCATGTGTTTAAAATGATAGTGCCACAAAATTGGAAAAGCCTGGATTCCCAAGTGACCATTTGGGGAAGAGCTCCTAAGAAGGGCTTATCTATTACCAAGAAATTAGTCTTTATTGTATTAAGCTATTGAGATTTCAGAGTTAACTTCTTACTGTAGCTTAGCATAGTATGATCTTAATAATTTAGAATTTCATCCAGAAAAACTATATGACTTTCTTCTTAGATGGCATAATCAATTTGAGATTTAGGTACTTATTTACAAAAGGCCTCTTCTATCAGATAAAAAAGAAACCCGCAGAGGGTTTTGATCAAGTGCTTAATCTGATCAACTTTTTACCATTTTACTTCTCCACTTAATATCCCCTAAAGAGTCATCATTGTATAGCATTTAAAGTCTTTCCAAACTGACCTATACATACTAGGTTTGAAAATATCAAATGCATGGTGCCTACTAAAACATAGTTATTACACAAATTTTATTTTATTTCCTGTTTCTTTTTATTTTATCCTGAGAAATTCTAGACTATTAAGCAGACATATATTTTATTAAGTTATGGTAGAGCAAAGGAGCAAAAAGACAAGGAAGAGAAAGAAGAGAAAAATGAGTTAGGCTGGAAGGCAGATAATAGGAGGGAAAGTGAGAGTACTTCTTATTCCTGACTGATTCTTTTTTTTTTTTTTGAGTTGGAGTCTCACTCTGTCGCCCAGACTGGAGTTTAGTGGCCGCTCCCGGCCACCGCAGCCTTGACCCGCTGGGCTCCGGCGATCCTTCCGCCTCAGTCTTCCAAGTAACTGGAACTACAGGCGTGCGCTACCACGCCCGGCTAATTTTTTGATTTATTGTACAGATGAGCTCTCGCCTGCCCAGGCGGGTCTCGAACTCATGGGCTCAGGCAATCCACTCACCTCAGCCTCCCAAAGGCGCGGGATTACAGGCTGAGCCACCGAGCCCGGCTCTCCTGACTGATTCTTATACCCACCCTATTACTTCTTGATTCAGGGCCTTCAGATAAGGTAAGAAAGAGCATATCTGTTACTTTTCCTAAGAAGGAATTAAGCCCAAATGTTTGACATAATGCTACTCCATAGGTACGTATATCAACTTTCAAGTGATCTTAAAAGATGGAGCAATATAAAAACCAGCCCACTATATCCAGATTATTAAAAATAATTTTATGATTGATATTGGTCATCAATTTTCCTCTAATCTTTACCTTGACTCAAAACTCTACTATTCACTTCAGTTTAAATATTATTTTCCTTTAATAAATTTACATTTAGCATGATTAATTTTTTTGAGTTGGGGGTCTCACTCTGTCACCCAGGCTGGAGTGTAGAGGCATGCTCAGGGCTCACTGTCACCTCAACCTCCTGGACTCAGGCAATCTTTCTGCCTCAGCCTCCTAAGTGTCTGGACTACAGGTATGTGTCACCATGTCTGGATAATTTTTTGATTTTTTGTAGAGATGAGGTTTTGCTATGTTGCCTAGGCTGGTCTTCAAGTCCTAGGCTCAAGCAACACTTCTGCCTCAACCTCCCAACATGCTGGGATTACAGGTATGAACAAAGCGATTAAATTTTAATCCATGGTATAATTTTGTCCATATAACCAGTATTTTGTTTAAGGAGATGTCTTTGATACTAACCTTGGTTTCTGTGATTTTCTTTTGGATCGCATCCATTGTGTAGGGCCCCTCCTTCCATGACTCAAGCTTGGCTCTGGCCTGTCCTAAGACTTGCTCAGCTTCTTCCTTAGCTTCCAGCCATTGTGTTGAATCCTTTAACATTTCATTCAACTGTTGCCTCCGGTTCTGAAGGTGTTCCTGGACTTCATCCCACTGATTCTGAATTCTTTCAACTGGAATAAAAGGAAAAATGAACATATAGTAGTAAATGCTAGTCTGGAGAAGGCATTTTATATTTAACATCCAAACATTATTTTACATTTATATTGCCCATTAAAAAATTGTTCATTGTGTTATGGCTAGGATGATAAACAACAGGATTCCTTGCTTTTTATGGCAAACTTTAGTTTCTGCTAAATTATCTTCATGAAAGTGACATAGAACATCGGCATACATGTAAGATTTTAACTATTCTTGATCCGTATGAACCAAGTATGATTTATCTGCTAAAAAGTTATTATACTATAGCAGAGTGCACAAATCCCCTCATTCTTACCACTTAAGTGCTCTGCAGCCTGATTTCCAGTGCCAGTATTGGTATTTCATTGCCTGAAGGCTTTCTGTTGCCACAAGAGTTTGCTTTGCCATCTAAATGGCAGGCTAAATACTCGAAGGAATTGACTCCTCTCTGCCACTCCCCAGATACAGTCTGTAAACAATGACTAATGGTAGAAATTGGGGTATGGATATTCTAGTTCCTTTGCTTTGAGGCATGTGTTTTATAAGTGTCCCAAATTTTCCCCAATGAGATAAAGCCCCGGTAGTCCTCAACGGTAGCTTGCTTGATAATGCACCATCCTCTATTGCCTGCCTTCTTTATCTGTCTCACTTCCCCACTCTTCTATTGATTTATTTACCTCGTAAATGAACCATTTGCTCTCAAAATCTTTTTCAAGGGTTTTCATCTGAGGGAAGCCAAGAGTAGATAGGTGTACTAGAAACTTCTTTTAACAATATCTAAGAATTTATGCTGGGTACATATTGTAAGACTGGCTCTATTGAGGCTATTTTTGATATAATTATGCGTCTAATATGAAGATGCTACATAGATTCTACTCTGAAATTCTTCATTTTATAATATTAACAATAAACAGAACTACACTATTTTTTTCTGAACAATTTCTTTAAGTTGGTTTCAAGAAATTGAAACAGTGTCTAAATAAGCAATAAAACCACCATTCACTTTTATCTCTTAAAACCTGACCAACATTCTAGATTCTTCCCTAAACTTCACCCAACACCATATATAATTAGTTAGAAATTTATCTCATATATAACTGCTTCCTTCTTTCTATTGCCACTTCAAAGCTCTATTATTTTTTGCCTTCATGTCTGCAAGAGACTCTATCATCTTCCTGCCTGCAGTCTCTGTATATAGTGTAAACTCTATCCTGTACAAAGATTAATAACTTAAATAGGTCTGTTCCCCCACTCCCTCATTTAAAAATCTTCAATGTCTCTCCATTGTCTTCTGGAATATCTTAGCATGACATACATGTTCCTCTGTGATCCTGTCTGGATACTTTTAGAGATTTATCTATAAAGGAACAAATCATAACATAAGCAGGACTAAGAAAACCATCACAGATAATACAGGAAACTTGCAGCAGTGGAACTGTTACTACATCTAGGCCCAAGGGATGAGGGGAGGGAGAAGTAGCCAGAAGCAGAGAATCGTAATGAGAAACCACCTTGAGAAAAGCAGTAACCTTTTGTCAAGGGACACAGTCAGCCTGTGGCAACCTCATGGGGAGGGAATTAGGAGAATAAACATCTTGACCTCATTTTACCCCCATTTCTTCAATTTTCTACTAGGGCACTTCAGTGCCTAAATCAACTGGAAACCAGAAGGCACGGAAGCCTGATGATGACACAGGTCAGCCTTCCAGAATGAGAAGCATGGGAGAGAATGGCAAAGATTGGCTATAGATGGACAAAGCAAAAGTTTACAGCACAGTACTGTAAAACTGCTTCTTATTTTATTATGTAAGTGAAGTGTTTTTAATCAACCCTGTAGCCTTCATAAAGTAATGAGAAGTTATGAGTTAAAGGAGTACTTCAGATATTTTGTAAATAATCATCAGGACTAGATAGACTCCACTAACTAATGATTGTGACATGAAATCAAGAATGTGGTCCCTAGCCGGGCATGGTGACTAATGCCTGTAATCCCAGCACGTTGGGAGGCTGAGATGGGAGACTCACTTGAGCCCAGGGGTTTGAGATCAGCTTGGACAACATAATGGGACTTCACCTCTACAAAAACAAATTAGCTGAGTGCGGTGGCACGTGCCTGTAGTCTCAGCTACTCAGGAGGCTGAGGCAGAAGAATAGCTTGAGTTCAGGAGATTGAGAATCTGCTTAACCATCATCACGCCACTACACTGCAGTCTGGGCTGCAGATTGAGATCGCCACTAAAAAAAATTCCGTCCCTAGAATAAGTAAAATAAGTGGCACTCATTACAGACTAATTCTTTTATTGGATTCATTTCTGTTTGGGTGTCTGTGATACGTTGTAAAACAAGTCAACATATTATATCCCAATTTCAGTTAACTCTTTCTCTAATCTTGTTTCATTGTTGTTGCTCAACTGGGTAGTGGAACACTTATTACAGTTGAAGCTTTAGGGCTGTTGATTAGACCTCTATTTAAACTTTGGTTTATAAAATTAATAGTGTAAATGCTAATTCAAGAAAGCTGTTTAAAATATGAACAAAAATGTCTTTAAGTGTTCTGAAACTATCTTCCAGTGGTCATAGAAATGATTGATATTCCAGTTACAAACTAGTTTTCAACTTATCATAGCAGGCTACTTCATTATGTATACTTGACACTTTTTTCTTCTAGCCTATTGTTATATACCATATGTATTTGAAAAATAATAAAATTAACTTTCCTTAAAAATGGTTTCTTTGCCTTTTCTTCAATTAGCCTTAATTAGTAACATTTCACTATCTTAGCATTTTTTAAGAATGCCTAGTGGTTCTCACATAAACATGGCAAGCTGTTTAGATTCATGCCAGTAAACATTTTGTACACCCTATAGTTTATTTCAATAGGTTAGACGGAGTCTATATTTTTAAATAGTTATCTCTAGGTATTAAAAACAAAGTACTTCTTTCTATTATGTGAGAAGGTTTTTTTTTTAATTGTGGAAAAAGGAGAGAATTTTTATAGTCTGAACTATTATTTCAGACAAACATACCATCTGAATGCTTGTTCAATCACAACAATAGAAGGTTGTCAACCAAAAGTGGTCACATGTGTATAATGCAGCAAGTTATAATAGTTCATTCATGTATGCAACTTACTGAGGGTATGCTTTTTACCCTTGACTTTCAACTGTACATTAACAATATACAATACTTAACTAAATATATATGTAGGTTACAGACTCCCTTAACAATCCATCTACCCCTCCATGCATCCCTATCCATTCGTCCATTCATCTAGACAGCAAGTCACCACTTTCTTTATCATCCTCTAGATATCAGGCATTATGCTAAATACTGGAAAAACAAAGGAGTTTAAGATAGATTCCCTGAATTCTAGTTTGGCTGCCTGTTAGATAGTGGTGTTATTCTCTGTCGTCCCAAAAAATACAGGATGAGCATGGGGAAGAAAATGAGTTCAGTCTTGAACTTATTCAGTGAAAAGTTTTGAGGGTCATACACATAAAACTATCACTTTAGTCAATTGGATTGAAGGATCTATAGCAAAGCTATATATTTGGAAAGAGACAGAAATCTGGGGTTGGCAGTCATTACAAAGAAGTAAAAATTGAAGCCACAAATGTGAACACATTCTCATTAGTATGGCATATAGGTTGAGTCAATCAGAGGTTTGGGGATGGTGTCATGGAAAATATAACATATAAAGAATGAGTAAAACAAAGAGCTACTACGATAAAGGCTAAGAAGGCTAAGGAGGCAGGACTACTATCAGGATAGTGTACTTTCCTAGAAAATGGTTAATATTTTTAAATGTCATAGGTGTCACAAGAGATAATAAAAATTTTGACTAGCATATATTTGAATACTGACTCTATTTGAAGCACTGTTTTAAGTACTTTATATGTATTAATTCATTTAATCGTCATGACAATCCAATGAGACAAGTATATTCTTCATGTTGTTGTATTATTGCTATTATCCTCATTTAACAGATGAGAAAATAAAAACTGTGTTAAAGAATTGGCCAAGATCATACAGATAGTGACAGCTACAGCCAATACTTGGGCCCAAGGGGTCAGACCACTGAAACTCATGCCAAAAGTATCTACTGACTTTGGTCACATGAAATTGCCCATAGACCGTAAAGAAAATAATTTCAGTGGAGTGGTAGAAATATTATTGCAGGGGATTGACAAATCTCTATGTAGAAGTTAAGACTGTAATTTGTAGACTATCCATCCAGTAGTTCTTTATAAGAAGGGGGTAGAGGAGGGTTTGGGTCAAGGAAAGGCTTTTTTTTTTTTTACAATATATTGAAAACTTGAGTATGAAGAGAGTTGTTGGTGGGGGGAATGGTAAAAAGGTAAGGAGATGCCAGATGGAAGAAGAATCCCTGAGAAGGTGAGTATACTGAACATTCGTTAACTGCCTCTGTCTCCAGCATTCCTCCTTTAATTTTGCCATTTGTATGGTTTCCACACAGTAGAATTCCCCTAGCTCTTTGGGTGATGCCTGATTAGTTTTAACTCATCTCCCTGGCTTCAGTGGTCCATTCAAGGATGGATTTATGTCCAAGTAAGGCCAATAAGAGCCAATGAAGCAACTCTAGGATTTTTTGTTCACAGTTCTTAAAAAAAAAAAAGAATACTCATTGCTTCCAGTTTAAGATGAACGAAAAAGCATACATCCCTGTAATATTCTGACATTCATCTTAGAACAATTAAGGGAAATTAAGTGGAAACAACATTAGGGAGCAGAGCCATGAAATGGAGAAGAAGAACTAGACTCTCATCACACTATTTTAATTCCTGAATCAAGTTTCACCTACTCCTCAATTGTTTAGTGACACTGATGAACATATTTCTTCTGAGTTAGTATAAGCTACTTTGAATTGTATTTTACATTACTACATCATAAAAGTTCTAAGTTATGTAGAGGGACAAACTCTTTTGATGAAAACAAAAGCCTCAAAGGAATTGTGCAAGAATCAGAGGAATTGTGAATGGAAATGTCTTTCAAATAGAAAAGTTTAAAAAAGGACACTGACTGTGTTAAAACAGCTTTAACAAGGGTATCTGGATAAATAAACGTCATGCTTATTTCACCTTGGAGGAGTTCCTACATAAAAATTAGCAATGTCCCAAAGGTTACCAAAAATGTCATGGCCTTTAGATCAGAAGTCCCCAAACTTTTTGGCATCAGGGATCAGTTCCATGGAAGACAATTTTTCCACGGACCAGGGTGGGAAGGGGTAGGATAGCTTCAGGATGATTCAAGTGCATTACATTTATTGTATACTTTATTTACAATATTATTACATTGTAATATATAATGAAATAATGGTTGTTATGAAATTATTATTTTGATATGAGTCTGCAAGCAATTGATTTATTATGGTCTCTGTGCAGTCAAACCTCTCTGCTAATGATAATCTGTATTTGCAGTCACTCCCCAGAACTAGCATCACCACCTCAGTTTCACCTCAGATCATCAAACATTAGATTCTCATAAAGATCCCTAGATCCCTTGCATGTGCAGTTCACAATAGGGTTCGCACTTCTATGAGAATCTAATGCCACTACTGATCTGACAGGAAGTGGAGCTCAGGCAATAATGCAAGCAATGTGAGTGGCTGTAAATAGAGATGAAACTTCTCTCACCCACCTGCCACTCATCTCCTGCTGTGTGGCCTGATTCCTTCTAGGCCATGTATCAGTGGTACGTGGCCCCAGGGGTTGAAGATCCCTGATTTAGATAATACAATTCTGTGAACCTTATGGGAAAGAAGGTATTTTTGCCACCATATCTTTACCTGTTTTTATTCCATTTTTTTATATGATGAATACATAGGTGAAATGGACATTCCAAAAAAGAGGTATATAGAGACCAAATTATCCCAGGACATTCATATATAGGGTAGAATTGCCTGCTATATCCATGGTTTAAAATATATTCTATTCTTTTTTCCCTTTTAAGTATATCTTGGATAACTAACCATCCACTCAAATATCATCATCACATATAAAGACTTCCCTTACTTTCCTATGTGCAGTCAATTTTTTTACTTTGATACTTCTATAATTCTTTGTTAATCTTTTAAAACTGTTACTGTTTGCTATCATAAATTACATTTTTACATTTCTGCCTCCCACTCTAGACAATGAACATTTTAAGGGCAAGGGCAAAATCTATAGTAGATGTTGTCAGTGCTCCATCCATGCTGTCAGTGCTCTTGGCATTCACCATTCACATATAGGTCAGCAGGGTTCTAGCACAAGTGTCTGACTTACTACAAGTCTGAGGGATTTTCCTTAGCCCAATCATTGTTTTGGCCAGAAGTGCAGGGGATATTTATTCACCAAGGGTGGTATTTAGTTAATGATGGATGCTAGTTGAAATAATTACCTCAAGTTCCTTGCCCTTACCCCCTTGTGGGTGACAACTGTGATGTGTGTTTTTCACTAATCCCCAGAGTTCCTTCAACAGACTTGAACCTGTTGCCCACAGCAATAACTTGCCCAATAATTGGCTCAGCTATTGACTTTTTTCTCTCCCTACCTCACTGTCCCACTCCCCTACTGGTACTTCCTGAAATCACTTTACAAATAAAATATTTTCTTAGTTAATCATCGTTTCAAGGTCTGCTTCTGAGGAAACCTAGCCAGAGTTAGTATTTCATTCATTTAAAAAAATCTTAGTACACAAACTAGTGCTTAGCATTTGGAATACCTTCAGTAAATGTCTATCAAATGAATTATACATGTAGACTATTTCAGTTATTCACACTTTCTCTTTAGAATAATGTAAAATGCCACTTTCTTAGTTAACCCAGCATCTTGTGTCTTTCTTCTTCAAAAGCAATAATTATTTCCTTGTTGCATTTCAAGTTTATATAATTTGAACAGTGGCTCATGTCTTTTTCATTTTCCTCTTTATTTTCCTCTCACTCTTCTGCTCATGATCTCTATTCCAGGCAAACAAATGTTTTCTGGGATTCCCTTTTTTAATTTAATAACCTTGCATGAGCCATATTTTTTTGGATGCAACACATTCAATAATATGTTAATTAAGAGAATATCCTTGTCTGATATAAAACCTATAAATTAAAGGATATGGATGGGGATAAAGAATCCTGTGACCCAAAACTAAACAATGGTCTCTCTCAAACATTGTTAAAATACCTGTAGGTAGAGAGAATATGTTGGCAAGTCTTTTGTCTCAACCTGTCCTTTTAATCAAATCATACACTAAGATTTTTTTTTTAAATCCCTCTATATATTGGATAAGAATCTTTTTATGGACATTTTAAAATGTAAAAACATATTGAGTTCCTAAGGATAATAACAAAAATAAAGTATTTTATTATTATTAAAATAAGTACAATTAGATGAATACTAAAAAGACAGCAGAAGTATGGCCCTTTGTGAAAGTACCAAACATATTTGAGAAGACATTTTGCAGAGAAGAAATTTATGAAGAGATTATTTTCTTTACAAAATGATTTATTTACCATAAGATTTTTCTAAATAGTCAATTTGTCAAATATATTTATTTGACACAACTCTATAGCTTCATCAAGGGGACTTTTTATGACCTAACTCTAAGAATAAATAGGGTTTGCATCCCTGAGTGGTCCTAGACTACAGAAAACAAAGAAGTAGACATACAGTGAGCTGTCTTCCAGCAGCTATCTTCCCAGAATCAAAGTGCAACCAGCATATGAGTAGAGGCATTTACCATAGATTCTCTCCCTGGCTTAGTGAAGAGAATGTGGGAGAAAAATGTCTGCCCTTAGCTTTCCTGTGAAGATAGAAGAAATTGGAACACACATCCAATACCCCAACAATTCTAGCAACAACTAGAGAATCTGGCTCCTACTTTACTGGTCCTCGGGTACAGACAGGATATGACGCATCTAAAGCTCCACAGGGGCACCAAAAACAGACACAGAAGTGTTGACAAACACAAATATTTGAGAAGTATCATAAAGTCTCTGGCTGGACAGATTGATAAAATCATTCACCTACACAAGGCCAGTCTGACAAGACCGGGAGAAGTAGATATCTTACCTAATGTGCAGAAACTAACACATAAAGTCAAGGAAAATGAAGACACAGAGGAATATATTTAAAATTAAGAAAAAATCAGAAACTGACCTGAGTGAAGTGGAGATAAATGATTTATCTGGTAGGGAATTCAAAACAATGGTATAAAGACGCTCACTGAAATCAGAAAAGCAATGCAAGAACAAACTGACAAATTCAGCAAAAAGAAAGTATAAAAGTAAATTGAACAGAAATCATAGAGCTGAAGAGTACTACAAACTGAACTAAAAAAAATTAACACAGGTTAAATAGCAGACTAGATCAAGCAGAAGAAAGGATCAGTGACTTCAAAGACAAGGTACTGAAAACCATACAATCTGAGAAGCAAAAAGAATAAAAAAGAGTGAGGATAGTTTAAGAGACTTATGTGATACCACCATGTATAACAACATACACATTATTAATGTACCTGAAAGAGAATAGAGAGTGAAAGGGACGACAAATATTTACCCCAAAAAATAATGGCAGAAAACCACCCAAGCCCAGGAAAGGAAATAAAAATAAAGGTCCAGGAAGCATAAATGACACCCAATAACCAATAAGATAAATCCCAAAAGACCCACATTGAGAAACATCACAAGCACAGCACATTGTTAAAAGTTAAAAACAAAGAGAGAATTTTAGAAGCAGCAAGAGAAAAGTAAATTGTTATATAGATATGAGCTTATCAGTGGATTTTTCAGAAAATATCTTGCAGGTCAGAAAGGAGTAGAATGATATATTCAAAATTCCAAAAGAAAAAAGATTATCAACACAAAATATTATGCCCATCAACTCGGTCCTCCAAAACTGAAGGTGGTGATACAATTTTCCCCGGGCCTGGGGTGGTGGCTCAGCCTATAATCCCAGCACTTTGGGAAGCCAAGGTGAAAGGATTTCCCGAGCCCACAGGTTCAAGACCAGCTTGGGCAGCTTTGTGAGACCTCTTCTCTACAATAAATCACAAAAACTGGCCGGGAGTGGTGGTGTGCATCTGTAGTTCCAGCTACTTGGAAGGCTGAGGTAGAAGGATCGCCTAAGCCCAGCAGCAGGTCAAAGTTGTGGTGGCTGTGAGCGTGACACTGCACTCCAGCCTGGGTGACAAGAGTGAGACTCCAATACAAATATATATATATGTATTTTTTTTTTTCAGAAAAGCAAAAGCTGAGAGGTCATCATAACCAGACCTGCCTTACAAAAAATGCTAAAGGGAGTTCTTCAAGTTGAAAGAAGAGGCTGTAATTAGTAACATAAAAATGTGTGAAAGTATAAAATTCACTGGTAAAAGTCAAATTGTCAAATCAAAAGCACTCTAATATTGTAATGGTAGTGGATAAATCAATTACATCTCCAGTATAAAGGTTAAAAAGAAAAACTGTAAAAGTAACTAAAACTACAATAATTTGTTAAGAAATACAAATTATTTTTTAAAAGTAAGTTGTAATGTCAGAAATGAAAAAGGTAGAAAGTGGGGAAGTAAAAGTATAGAATTTGTATGTGCAATCAAAGTTAAGTTGTTATCACCTTAAAGTAGCCTTTTATAAGATAAGATGTTTTATGTAAGCTTCAGATTAACTACAAAGCAAAAGCTTATGATAGATATACAAATGGTAAAAAGAAAAAAATCCAACACATATCATTATAAAAAGTCATCAAGTTATAAAAGAAGAAAGCAATAGAGAAAGGAACAAATAAACTCTAAAACAACTAGAAAACAATTAACAAAATGGCATTAGTAAGTCCTTTCCTATCAATAATTACCTTGAATATAAAAAAAGTATCCAATCAAAAAGCATAGAGTTGTTGAATGGATTAAAAAAAACCCAAAAAACAAAAAATAAACTGTGTACTGCCTACCTACCAGAGACTTTTTTCATATTAAAGGACAGTCAGACTGAGAATGAAATGATGAAAAAATAAATATCATGCAAATTAGAGCCAAAGAGTTGGGGTAGTTATACTCACTTCAGATAAAATAGTCTTTAGGTAAAAAATTGTAAAAAGAGACAAAGAAAATCATTATGTATTAATAAATGGGTCAATTCATCAAGAAGACATAACAATTCTAAATATATTATGCACCCAACATCAGTGTATCTAAAAATATAAAGCAAACATTAAGAGATCTGAAGGAAAACAGACTACAGCACAATAATAGTAGGAGGCTCCAATACTCCACTTTCGACAATAAACAGAAGATGAGTAAGAAAACTCTGGATTTGAACTACACTTTAGAACAAATGGACCAAACAGACATATACAGAATATTCCACCCAATAGCAACAAAATACACATTCTTCTCAAGTGCACATGGAACAATCTTCAGGATAAATCATATGTCAGGCCACACAACAAGTCTTCACAAATTATAAGAAAATCAAAATGAGGTCAAATATTTTTTCCTACCACAATGGTATAAAATCAGAAATCAATAACATGAAGAAGTATAGACAATTAACACATATGTAGAAATTAATCAATATGGTCCTGAACATCTACGAGATCAAAGAAAAAATTAAAGAGAAATATCAAGGATCATAAGAGACTACTATGAACAATTATACATGAATAAATTGGACAACCTAGAAGAAATGAATATATTCCAAGAAACATATAACCTATGAAGACTACGAATCATGAAAAACTAAATATATGAACAAACAAATAACAAATAAGGAGACTGAATTAGTATTTAAAAGTTTCACATCAAAGAAAATTCTGGGACCAGATGGTTTTATGACTAAATTTTCTAAACATTTAGAGAACTAACACCAACTTTCCTTAAACTCTTCTAAATAATTGAGAAGGAGTAAATACTTACAAATGTATTTAAAAACAAAACAACAACAACAAAAAAAACAGCATTACCAGGCAAAGACACTACAAGAAAATTAAACTACAGGCCAATATCCCTGATAAACATAGACAAAAAAATTATCTACAAAACACTAGCAAACCATAATCAACAGTATATTAAAAGGATCATTCACTCTGCTCAAGTGGGATTTATTCCTGGAATGCAAGGTTGGTTCAATAAATGCAAATTGTCTGGGTGCGATGGCTCACATCTGTAGTCTTAACACTTTGAAAGGCCAAGCTGGGAAGATTGCTTGAGGCCAGGAGTTCACAACCAACCTTGGCAACATAGCAAGACCTTGTCTCTAAAATAATTAGAAAATTAGTTTGGCATGATGGTTCATGGCTGTAGTGTCAGCTACTTGAGAGCCTGATGCAGAAGAATGGTTTGAGCCCAGGAATTCGAGGCTGCCGTGAGCTATGATTACATCACTACATTCCAGACTAAGCAACAGAGATCCCAACTCTAAAGATAAGTAAGTAAATAAATAAATAAATATCAATAAATGTGACTCATTAAATTAACAGAATAAAAGAAAGGACCATATGATCACCTCAATAGTTGTAGAAAAAGCACTTGTCAAAATTCAACATCCTTTCATGATAAAAACTTTTAACAAATTAGGTATGAAGAAATGTTCCTCAATGTAACAAAGGCCATAAATAACAAGCCCACAGCTAAAATCATACACAACAGTGAAAAGTTGTAGCCTTTTCTTTTAAGATCAGGAACAAGGCAAAGATATTCACTCCTACCATTTTTTTAAACATAGTACCAGAAGTTCTAGCCAGAGAAATTAGGCAAAAGAAATAAAAGCCATTCAAATAGAAATGGATGAAATGAAATTGCCTGTTTTCTGACTACATGATTTTATATATAGAAAATCCTAAAGACGTCACCAAAAAACTGTTCAAACTGATAAACAAATTCAGTAAGAAATTAATTTAGAAAATCAATAGCGTTTCTATACACTAAAAACAGACTGTCTGAAAAAGAAATTGAGGAAACAATCACATTTGCAAGAGCATAAAAATACTTAGAGGTGGATTTAGCCAAGAAAGTGAAAGATATGTATACTGAAAGTATAAAACATTGATTAAAGAAACTGAAGATGACATAAATAAATGAAAACATTTTCTTGTTCATTAAGTGGAAAAATAAATATTGTCAAAATGTCCGTAGTACTTAAAGTGACCTACAGATTCAGTGCGATTCCTATCAAAATTCCAATATCATTCTTTAAAAAATATTTTTTTAAAAAAATTTGTATTTGCATTAAAATTTGCATATAACAGGCTGGACGCGGTGGCTCAAGACTAAAATCCCAGCACTTTGGGAGGCTGAGACGAGAGGATTGCCTGAGTCTGTGGGTTCGAGACCAGCCTGGGCAACATGATGAGACCTTGTCTCTACAATAAATCAAAAAATTAGCTGGGTGTGGTAGTGTGTGCCCCTAGTTCTGGCCACTTGGAAGGCTGAGGTGGAAGGATCACTGAGCCCAGCAGGTCGAGGCTGTGGTGGCCGGGAGCGTGCCACTGCACTCCAGTCTGGGTGACAGAGTAAGACTCCAACTAAAAAAAAAAAAAAAAAGTGCATACAACGCCCTGAATAGCCAAAGCAATCTAGACCAAAAAGGACAAAGCTAAAGATATCACACTACCAAATTTCAAAATATATTTTACAAGGTTATAGTAATCAAAATGTCATGGTACCTGCATAAAAACAAACCAGTGGAATAGGAGAGAGAGCCCTGAAATAAACCCATATATCTGCAGTCAGTTAATTTTCAACAAAGGTGCCAAGAACACACAATGGGGAAAAGAAAGTCTCTTCAATAAATGCTGCTTGGAAAACTGGATATCCACAGGCAGAAGATTAAACGTGGAACCTTATCATACCCTGTATACAAGAATCAACTCAAAATGAATGAAAGGTTTAGACATTAAGTCTTCATAAGTCTTCTATAAAACTAAAAAAAATAAGGGAAAGATCCATAACATTGGTCTGGGCAGTGATTTCTTGGATATGACCCCAAAAGCACAGGCAATGAAAGCACAAATAAATGAATGGGCCTGAAACAATTTAAAAAGCCTCTGCACAGCAAAGGAAATAATTCATTGAGTAAAGAGATAACCCACATACTGGGCGAAAAAATTGCAAAGCATACATTGATTGGATAAGGGCCTAATATCCAAAATATACAAGGAACTCAAACTATTCAAAAACAAGAAAACAAATAACTCTATTAAAAATAGGCAAATGACTTGAATAGACATTTATCAAAAGAAGACTTACAAAAGACCAACAGAAAGATAGGAGGGGGACCCCCCCCAAATGAAATTATCTTTTGGAGGGTGGGTCCCTTGTAGTACAGGCTTAGCCAATAGGTAAGTGTTCTAGGAGCCCATCAGCATTAGTGTACCAGCTACCATTGTTGTGAGAGGCTGCATCTGGCTTTAGTGATTTCTTTCTTTTTTTTTTTTTTGGAGAGTCTTTCAACACGTTTGCCCATGTCATAATGGGTGATTTACGAGCGCACCTGCCCATTCTACACTGTGTTTCCAGCAGTTTGTGACCAAAAACGGCATGACTCCTGTGCCCCACCCTCCCTATTCACCTGATCTTGCCCCAAAAGACTTTTTTTTTCCCCAGATGAAAAAAGTCCTCAAAGGGAAGCATTTTGCTGAAGTGGAAGAGGTGAAATAAAAAAACAGCAGAAAAGCGCCAAAAGACATCAAAATTGACGAGTTCAAAAACTGTTTTGAGCAGTGAAAAAAGCATCTCAATAAGTATACTGCATCAAACGGAGAGTACTTTGAAGGTGACTGATGTTTAAATATATAAGAATAAATACACAGTTTTTAATAAACAAATTCCGGTTTTAATGCTATCATCAGAAAAATGCAAATTCAAACTGCAATGAGATATCACCTCACACATGTTAGATTGACTATTATCAAAAAGATGAAAGGTAACAATTGTTGACAAAAATGTGGAGAAAAGATAACTCTTATACACTGCTGGTGGTATTGTAAATTAGTACAGTCACTATGGAAAACAATACTAACGGTCATCAAAAACCAAAAATAGTTTCTGGTGCAGTAGCTCATGTCTGTAATCCTTTGGGAGGTCAGAGTGGTATGACTGCTTGATCAGGAGTCTGAAACCAGCCTGGACAACATAGCGAGACCCTGTCTCTCTCTACTAAAAAGCAAACAAACAGAAACCAAAATTAAAAATAGAACTACCATATAATCCAGCAATCCTGCTTCTGTGTTTATTCCCAAAGGAACTGAAATCAGTATGTCAAAGAGATGTCTGCAGTATCTGGATATCCATATACAAAACAATAAAAATGGACATTGCAGCATTATTCACAATAGCCAAGATTTAGAAACAATTGAAATGTCCACTTACAGATTAATGAATTTAACAATGTAGTATATATACAATGGTATATTATTCAGTCTTACAAAAACAGAAAATTCTGTCATTTGGGACAACACTGAAGAACCTAGAGGACATTATGTTAAGCGAAGAAAGCTGGGCAAATATTGTATAGTCTCATTTATATGTGGAATCTAAAGAAGCCATGCTCATAGAAATAGATAGTATTTTGGTTGTTACCAGAGGCTGGGGGATGAGATGGATTGAAAAAGAGGAGACATTGGTCAATAGGTACAAAGTTTCAGCCAGATAGAAGAAATAATTTTGGTGTTCTACTGCGCAGTGATGATAGCTAATAACTATATATAGTATATTTCAAAATAGCAAAAAGAGAGGATTTTAAATTTTCTAACTGCAAAAATGATAAATATTTGAAGTGATTAATATGCAAATTACCCTGATTTGATCAATGCACACATATTAAAACAACACTTTGTAACCCATAAACATACACAATTATTTGTCAATTAAAAATGTAAAAAAACTTATTTTATTATTTGACTTATAAAATGTATTTTGCATGTAACCTTGGATAATTCACCTTTTTCAAAAGTTGTATAACCTGTAAAATATGTGTTAGTTTGCCTGCTATGAGTAATAAAAGATGCAATGGTTTTGCTATGGACACAATACAATTTAGGCTGTAGATTCATGTGATAAAGAACATTTCAGAAATACCGGGGGTGCAAAAAAATGTATACACATTTTAAGCGATGCTAAGAGATGTGTGCCGTAATCAGAAGTGTCTGGACCCTGACGTTAACCACTTTGAGTACCTCTTGTAATTGCAGAAGTCAAACGTGACTTGTATTCATCTTATTAAGTATTAAAATTTTAATACAGTTTTTTTCCTTCTTAACATGTGTACACATTTTTGGCACACTCCATATTTATTGGACAACGAATGGGATTAGACACAGAAAAAAATCAGCATGTATAGACTAATCAAGCAGCTATTGTGTCATTTAATTTTTTAAAAATCCAAAGAATTACAATTGATTGATATAGCAGTCTCCAGAGTAGATCCAATAGAAACATGCAAAAGAAAATTTTTAAAGTTTTACATGTATTACACTTAGTCCAGGAAGGAAAGAAAATATGAACTCTGAAAATCATTAAAGTGAAGCTATTATCTTGGAACTGGGTCAGTGTGATAGTTTGACATCATATAGACCTGGTAATTGTCCATAATTGGGCAACAATTCAAACTACAGAATTTCATCATACTTGCAACACTTCACCCAGGAGATTGATATACTAAAGATATATTATAGCAATGTACTTGGTCACTAGAGCCCATACTGTTAGATTTACATTTACACCAGATTCATCTGACATGCAAAAGTGAAATAACAATAAAATATATGCACATAAACCCAGACAATCTGTGCTTGTTTGTAATTGAAGAGCTACACAAATGTACGCATTTCTTCTCACAGAGGTCCATCATGGAAAGCTTCTCAATTGGTTTGTGCAGTAAATAGATGCTAGATAATAAAGGAAAATAAATAACCAATGCTAAGACTTAGGATGACAGACTGAGACCCAGCATGTGTCCTGATTTACGAATCTCCAGGAGTGTCAAATTGAAAACTCAGCAATCATGTTGCGAACCACAATATTGCAGAGAAAGAAACAGTTCAGTTGATTGAGTACTAACCAATCTTTCACTTCAAGTTTTTAAACCAGCTATGTTTGATTATCAATATACATTCTTGACTGATATAAATTTCCACAACATCTCTCCTAGGGAGGAATGTTACTTACAAAAAAAGAAATGATTACCTTTTTGAATATACACTGGTACAGAACAAAGAACAGTTCTGTTGCAATTTCTGCACTAAAGGTACAGCCCAAGAATTAGAAAATAGTGTGATGGAATTTTAGAAAGCAATCTTGACCAGCAGTTAGTCTTGGGGTTATAGCTCTGGATTTGGGATGAAGTAATTAATTTAGTATGGAAACGTTGATTTGCCACAAGTTCAGTTTCCTCAACTGCAAAACTAAAATAATGACAACTGCACAATTAATGGTTGTGAAGATAACATTCAATAATGAGTAAAAACATAAAGGACCATATTAACGCAAGGTGTTATTGCCTAAACAATGGGTTATAGTTGTCAACAAACATTCAGATCTGCTAGGAAGTGCATACTGTGTATCTCATTGACTCCACAGAGTACACAAGAGTTCCAGGTTAAAAAAAAAATACCAAGTTGGAGGACTTAAGTTCCAGGTAAATCTTTTGAGGTCATTTGAGTGGGTGAAGGGTGACAGATATATTTAATTGTGGGAAACTGTAATAAAAAAATGATCACCCATGTATACCCCCTGAATCTAAATAAAAAGTATATATTTAGAAAATAATCACAACTGCAGTTAAGCCAATGATTTCTGAATCATTTTTGGAATGGGGAAAAATGTGGATATCACAACGGAGGCTAAAATAGTCAGAAAATGTTAGGCATGATCAAGAAGAAAACTGAGAACAAAGAAACCACCATTATTGTACTCTTGTACAAAGTTAGAATGCAGCTATGCCTAGGGTAATATGAGCATATCTCACTATTTGACATTCAAAGACATATAGGGAACTGAGGAAAGTCAAAATAACAATAACCAATTATAGGGATTATGGTTCTGCGGCAGACCTATGTATAGTTAAGCTCTGCAGAAAAGAAGTCTCGACTCAATCCCACTAAGAAGACAAAAAACAAATGTGCTAACCATGTAGCTAGTGTAAATGGACATTTGCTTCATTTAGAAACAGGAGAGGAGGAATGCGATTGTTGTACAAATACAGAATAAAATATCTGAGATGTAACAGATCTAAAAATTAAAGAGAGGAGTTATCAGCACACTAGCCACTACAACAGAGTTGAGTGCCTGCTTTTTTTTTTAAATCCTGAAAATCCAGAATGCACAGCCAAGCATTTCAGTTACATTCATGGAAGACAGACCCAGAACAAATGACAATATTAAAATTTGTATCATATTAGTCCAACACTTAAGGTTTGTTTGGAACGTGGAAAAGTTCAATAACGCAGTGCCATTTTCACAATCAGTTTACTCCTCTGTAATATGGAAATACTAATAACAAGAAGATTAATAATCTGTAAAGATGAAAGGAAATAATGGACACAGGGCATTGAGCAGTACCTAGCCCCTAGGCAGCCCTCATTTATAGGGGTAAAGAAGGCAATCATGCACTTGTTATTTACAAAAAAATTGGACTTTTCTGGGGCTTCTTAAATCCTGAGTCATGAAATAAAGGGGGAAAGAGTGGATGATTCCTGGAGTTTTTTCCAGTTCTGACAGTCTGTGAAATATATGCTTCCTGATGCTGCTGTCAAAGATGAAAACTGACCTTATATGATTATTGTGAAGAACTCAGCCAGTTCAGTGCCTAAATGAACAAATAGCATATCAATATCATTCCCATGAATGGATCTTTGGTATATTTCAGCTGGACAATCTGTTTTTTTAATTTGAGTCAGAGTGTCACTCTGTCTCCCAGGCTGGAGTGCAGTGGCATGCTCACGGCCACTGCAGCCTCGACCTGCTGGGTTCAGGTGATCCTTCTGTCTCAACCTTCCAAGTATCTGGAACTACAGGCACACACCACCAAGCCCGGCTAATTTTTTTGGGGGGGATTTATTATAGAGATGAGCCCTCAGCAAATTGCCCAGGCTGGTTTCCCTCAAACCCGTGGGCTCAGGCAATCCTTTCACCTTGGCCTCCCAAAGTGCTGGGATTATAGGCATGAGCCACCATGCCTATCACAGCTTGGCAATCTTATGGCCATACATTCAGTCAGTTAAAGTCAAGTCAACCTAGAACAAAATGTTCTTTCCTTCCTGGGTTGATTATATATATACTGATAGAGGCATGTGTCACATAGGAAGACCCATTCATCAAAACTCATTCCATAATACACCAACAAACAAACAAAAGATATGTGAATAAATATTGAGTTCTGGTTAGTGATATGCATGCTGAAGACTTTAGGGGTGAAGGGAATTGACATCACCAACTTACATAATAAAGGTTGGTGGGCAGAGAAACGAGGTGAAATGATACACAGAATCTAGATGGTACGTTCACGAGCATTTGCTATACAACTGTTTCAGCTTTCTGTGTACTTGAAATTTTTCAAATAGTATGTTAGATAAAATGTTCTTTCACAGCAAACACAAAGCAGCATATTATTTAAGCAGTTTTCAAAGTCACTAGCGCCACTTCTCAGTGAAGAAAAAAAAAATACCATCTGTGAAATATGGACGTTTGAAAGATACTGAACAGAATTTATAAGAGCGGAAGTGGCAAAACATTTTGCTCAAAGTCACACCCAATGTGTATGGATGGAAGTTGGAAATGGAATTCAGGCAGATCTCTTAATTTCTTAATCAACACACTGTCAAAGATCAGATTAACTCCTTAAAAGTCTGCTGAATATTCTAATAGAGAAAATGAGTTTAGTCTTTTAAATAAAACTAATTCTCCTGTTTTGGCAATAGAATACAGGAAAGTATGTATTGTTTCCCATACTGAAAGATGAGTGAAGGTAAAAGGGGACTGTGTTTTTTATCACTGATTGGAGTGTCTTAAGTTAAGAGAAAACATCAATACCCAGTCACCATAAAACATGCAAGTTGTCTTATTAATTTAACAAATGGGTGAATGTTGAAATGTGATGGTATCTGATCATTAAATGAATCACTTTTAGGAGGGCTATTGGTTGAGATAGAAGCCTAAATTGGGGGAAATGCTTGATGTATAGCTATGCAATAATATTCCAGTTTAATAATTCTAGGTCACAAGTCACAGAACAGAAACTATTTAGATGTGATACAGACTCAACATATCATTGGGCAATTCATCTGTCCAGCAGCATAGTCATCAACTAATTAAGTGCCAAATGTAGCAAATAAAGTACTACCAACTCAAAAGCTTTCAGCAAGAGTTCATTAAAGCGGAGCTAAAGCGTACCATTACAATTCTAGCACCACAGATTTATTACCATGTCACCAGCATGCAATGCATACAATAAAACTCATTCATCACTATACATTTGCACATCAAAGCTTGATGCATTCGTTAGAATATAAATACTTTTAAAATCATGTAGAATAAAAAAGCATTTTTTTTCCCTTAACACACATTATATTTTATATCTATACCTAGCCACTCAAACTTTTATTTGATGAGTACAGAAAATGCAAATTATATCTTAAAAACAAAGTGGGCTCACTTCTTTCTTTACAAAAATATTCCACTGTCTAGTCACTCAAGTTAAGGACTAAAAATAAATGGAAAACAATTTCTTGAACAGAAACTATGACTCAAAAGAAAAATTCCATATATTGTTTACTGACAGACTCTTCTGTATTTCTATTCTTTGTTACCTCCTTCTCTTCAGATTTAGGTGAACCTCCTACCCATGTCTAATTCCCTCTCTGTACTCGGTGTTCCAGGCTCTTCTCTCTCCTAGGAGAAGTTATTTGGTTTTTCACCCATTCTGTGACATCAATCTCAGTCTAGAACCACATTTATTTATTTATTTATTTGTGTAAAAAATAATAACGACAAAAAACCAAAACTTCACCTGTACCCAAACCACCCAATCCGGATGTGTACATCACAATTTTAAAATAAAATAAAATAAAAACCAAGCATACACAACAGTACAAAGGAATATTTCCTTTGGCCCTACACCCCCTCTGATAATCCTATGATTTTCTTCTTCATGGAAGAGTAGTTTACACCAGTACTACTTAAAGGACAGTTTGTGTATCAGCAGCAGCAGCATCACCTGAGAGTTTGTTGAAAATGCAGAATCTTGGCCCCCATTCCAGACATACAGAATCAAAATCTGACTGTTTAAAAATGATTGCTCCTGTGATTTATTTGCATTTTAAAATCTGAGAAACACTAGTCTACACCCATTATTTCCACATTCATTCCTCACATATGTTTCTCAACCATTTCATTTTGACTTTTCTCATTGAACTTACTTCTAGATGATAGCAATGACCTTAAAGTTGACACAAATTGGAGATTCTAAAGTATTTATCTCTCCAGGCCTACCTTCAGCACTTGCCATTATTGATGATCACTCTTTGAAATCTTCTCTTTTGGTTTATATGGCAAGATACTCTCTTGGATTTTAATTACCTCTTTGGTCACTTCTCTGCCTCTTCTGTCTATCCATGAAATGTTGCTATTCCCTATGGGTCTCCTTTTGATCTTCTCTTTTCACTTTAAATATTCCTTCTCATGAGTTTATCTACTTACATTGCTTCATTTACTGCCTCTCCAATGGTCATAATCAAATCCATGAATGACGCTAAAAACTGTTCCTTGAGCTTCATAGCCACAGAATCAAACACCTACTAAATTCTTTGAAATAGTCAAAATATCCAAACTCGAGCACAACGTCTTCATCCCTTGTCTCTTCTAATCCCTGATACACATCTGTTCCTCTACTCAATCACTGAATAAGAAACCTACAAATTATCGATTCTTTTTTCTTTATCCTTTAGCCAAGAAATGCCAAGTCATCCATTCAACCTCCTTAATCACTCTTTTAACCTCTCTATCATTCAACTATCTCCTCCTTAGACTGCTTTAATTAAAAACCTCTTGATGCTCTCCTTATTTCAGGGGAACATAACCTTGTCTGTGCATTTGAATCAACCGGGCTGCTTTAAAAAATACTTGTCAAAAAAAAGAAATACCTCAGCATCTTCCTAAGCAGAGAGTGAAAGACCTTTACAATGAGAACTACAAAACACTGCTCAAAGAAATCTAAGAAGATATAAACAAATGGAAAGGTATTCCATGCTCATGGACAGGAAGAATCAACATTGTTAGGATTTCTATCTTAATAAAGGCAATCTACAGATTCAATGTAATACCCATCGAATTACCAACATCATTCTTCTCACATTTGGAAATAACAATACAGAAATTCATATGGAAACATAGACAACCACGAATAG
>CAUYQG010116496.1:0-19213 GCA_963574415.1 Tarsius wallacei | reverse complement strand
AGTTTTTTCCTCCTTTGTCCCCTCCCCACCAGTTATTTTCCTAGAGCAGAGAGCAAGAATGTTAATCTTTCCCTTAAAAGTGGATCAGAATTAAAAGGAATGTTGGGGAAGTGATAATGCTATTGCTAATTTCATTAAAATAGAAAATAAGATAAATGTAAGTCATCATAAAATGGATGGTTTTAGCCACATTAAGATACCTGTGGAAAATCTACTAGGTGCATCGATATAGAACTGAACCCCAAAGAAGAGAGTAAGCATGGAGCTATAAACTAAGAAGTAATCGATGCAGAGATAATTCCTCAAAGCAGATGAGATTATGCTGAAAAGTGAAAAGAGAAGACCTGTAAGAAACATCAAGAAACGTCAACATTCATGGAACAAAAAGTTAATGGAATAACATGTTTTTCTCCGGAATTCTGGGTAAATGATCCCATGACTGACAAACAGCATTAGTAATTGCTTCCAGAAATGCACAAAACAACCCAGCATCACTTATGTTTGTGTTAACGAGGAATCAGTACCTGAATCGATGTGACAGCACGGCGTTCAGCCAGGGCAAACAGCGATGCCTGAATCTTGCTCCATTCTGTAGTCACCTCCTCCTACAAGACCGTATTTATAAGCAAGAACAAAGAAAACTGTCCAATGAATCGAGGTCACAGGATATTGTTAGCTGGGCTTGCCCTGGCAGATTCCATTGCAGGAAATTTGCATGAGATGCTGTCCAGTGAGACATGGCAGCTCAAGCCTGTAGTCTCAGCTTCTTGGGTAGCTAAGGCGGGAGGATCACTGGAGGCCAGAAGTTTGAGACTAGCCTGGGCAACATAATGAGACTCCGTCTCTACAAAAATTAAAATTAAAAAATTAGCCAGGCATGGTGGTGCGTGTCTGTAGTCCCAGTTACTCAGGAGGTCCAGAAGGGAGGATTGCTTGAGCCCAGGAGTTTAAGACTACAGTGAGCTATCATCGTGCCACTGCACTCCAGCCTGAACAGCAGAGTGAGACTCTGACTCTTAAAAAATAAGAAAAAAAAGATGGACTGGTCATCGTTCTTTATCCTAAACTCCTTAGGTCTAAATTATTTTTAACTAAATAAAGGAATTCAAGCATGCACGAGCTTCACACCAAGAGGTCTGATTTTCTAATTAAAGGATCACACCTGAGCCTGATGGTGGTGACAACTGAGGCCTGGCAAAGCCAGAGTCTTCTCCTCCCTGCCGCCACCCTGGACCCAAACACCAGGCAGCAGGACTTTTGCGGTGGCACTGCAGAGCAAGCCACGCTCGTGAAAGATGTTTGAACACAAATTTACTCACTAGCAAATGCAACCCAATCTGTGTCCTCAAATCTAAGTGTTGATGAGCTAATGAGGTTGAGAGGTGAAGAAAATCTTGCCTACTCTGGTTGTATATTATTCATCATCTCAATGTATTTTCTCTTTTGATACAGTGTTTTATGATATGTATTACTATCATCGTGTTGCAGATAAGAAAGTAATGTTCCAATATATTAAGGATTACCCCAAGTTTGAAAAAATTCCACTGGCAAAGTGAGGACCCCAGGGGCAGTCTCTTTGCCACTGTGTTACCCTACCTTGTGTGGAAATAGCTGAAGCTCTCAGGAATGCATCCATACTTCAGGCTGAACCCTGCTGCGGTGAGACAGTGAATGTCCATATATCCTCTAAAGGTGTCTTCAAAAAGTTAACTTGGTACCTGAACATTTCCTATGACTAGGGAAAGTGACCCTGTATTTCTGGCATATAATATATAGTATTGGCTTAAAAAATAATTTCACACCTTTCAACTTGATGTGTATTTTGCAGCTGAAATGGAGTCTGACTGTGCAATAGGATCAGACCCTGAATAATTTTAGAACTTGAGCTTAAATATTTTGTAAAGCATTTTGCCTACAAATTACCCATATTTAAAATCTACTCATGCAAAGACACCTATTATGTGAATGTAAATATGAAATGAGGATGATTAAAAGGCTACTGAGAATTTGGAGTGACCATCGAGATCCTCTTCTGCTAGATTCCACGAAATCAAAGCTCCCCTGTGATTCTTGGCATCATGGACTCATCATATTATAGGAGTTGAGTCTCTCTGCCTTTTTTCAAAGGTGAGTGCTCAAGTATTTCAAGGTTATCATTTCCATTATACGAGCAGAATTTTCTCCTCCTATTCACTGATTAAATGTGAAATTCCTGCGCTTTTGCATATGCCTTTGTTATAACTGGATGTTTATTTAGAAGCATCGTCTGAATGTGCTCTAGGTCATGTGGACAGCCCATTAATTACAGAAATGCAGCTCAGCTCCAACTGTTCAGAACTTTAAACGTCATAGGCTGATATTCAAAGTAACTGGTTTGAAAGACAGGTTGATTTTTTAAAATTCTGACTCAATAAGACACAAGTCCCTACAAAATGTGTCTAATTGAATATATTAAAAAGTAATAACCAACATAATTTGGAGTTTTTTAAAGTCTTTATGTTTAGACCAAGAAAAATATCTATTGTAAGTATCCTACTGTTGAAAATCAGATTATTGGAACACTAGAGCAATTCATTGGTTAGGAAAGAGTACTGTTCCCTCTCAAAGTATTGACGGTACTATTCGAAAGTTATTGAAAGATCTTATAAATGCCTGTGTGTTTTGACTGTATGTGGTAATCACCTGTTGTAAAAGAACCTGAAGGAGTAAGGAGGGGAAGTGAGTCTGAATTTTGTGTTTGACTTTACCCTGCCTCCAAGCAGTTGCTGGAGAAATAGTGGTGGGGAATTCCTCAGTTGCATCTTTGTTATTTACCACCCAGATGCTGCTTGGAGGAAGAGGAAGCCGGTTTTTAGAAAAATAGAAATTGAGCACACACGGACAAATGTATGGGAAGAGCGAGGAAGGAAGAGGGACAAGGGACACGAACCCGCCCATTGAGCACCACTTCCACCGCAGCGGTGAGAGCTCCTCAGAAGCCCTCCCCTTGCCTTCAGGCAATGCTCCTTGTAACAAGTCCCCATGTGCCCATGATTCTCAGATAAAATTGAAGAAAACATTAAAAATTGGAACATATGCATTAAAGTTGCTAACTGAAAAGTTCATGGTCAGGTGCCATCCTTTTTGAGCCCTAAGTTTTATTTGGATAGACCTATTATGCTATGCTGTTTTAATCAACGTTTTGGGCAAAACTTCCTGCAAGACAGTCTCTTATAATTCCTGTTTTGAAAATGGTCAGAGTGTGAAGATTAATTCATTCGCTTATTGAAAAGCAGTAGCATTATTATTCTATACTCACAACTAAGAAGTTTCTATTGATACAGTCTTTGACTATATATTCCATTAGCACAGTAGAAGAAAATACGAGATAAATAATCTAATGTCATGTGCTTGAAACACATGCGGTCTGGGTTCAAATCCAGCTCTCTGTTTGGTCTTAGTGAAGTTTGTTGACAATAGCAGCCTCAGAGATAAGCAGCTCATACTCGTACAGCTCAAAGAAGTGATCTCTGGTTCCTTTTCAGGTATCACTGATTTTTCTTATTTTATACATAGAAAAGTTAAGGGCCAATAGAAGTCTATCCCAAGTCAATTCAACTCATTCACTATTCAACTGTTACCTCGTGAATGAGAGAGGGATTTGCTAATCTGAGAGGCGGAGCTCAAAGGCAGTAAAAGCCCATTAAGAGTGTTGGCTAAGCTTGTTAACTGATATTGATTCAGACTTAACGGGGGAGAAAAGGAAGCCTGGAACAAATAGCCGAGGTACGAGAAATGAGAGGGCAGAATCTTATACATTCCATTGACATTCCTATGTTTTCTACGACGTTGGCTGCTCCCAGGGAGAATGGTGAGGGGTGGGTATGGAGGGTGTAAAAGTATTTGTTTTAAAGTAAAACTGAATTCTTAAGAGTATTAACACAAAAAACACACTCTCCAAAGTCTAAAGATTTGGTAAAATAGTATCAGAGTAAATACCTATTCTTAAATCCTTGGAGACCTATTGAAATGTACAAAAGCTAGGGACTAAATGTCTGTCTACAATAAAACTGAGAAGTGGTTCCAATCTTTTTTTCAATTTATTATTTTTTATTTATTTCTTTAGAGAAAGTATAGAAAACCTTATTTTTTAAAAGATATTGTGCATTCTTTTCTTTTTATTTTAGGGAAATAAGAATTTTTTATTAAACTACATCATATGCACTAAAACCAATCATCATAATAAAAGATCATAACATAGAATTTTAAAAGCCACTACTCCAGAGTGATAGACATAAAATTTAATTGTCAACATTAAGCATTCTTTTCTTTTTTTAATTTTTAATTTTAAAGATGTGGGCTACAATTCAGGGTTAGGTATACAAATGTTCATTATAATCTTCGATTTTAAAGATGTGGGGTACAATTCAGAGTTAGATATACAAACGTTCATTATGCAGTTACCCTTGTTGATGAGGCATGCCCTCCCTTCCTCCAGCAGATTCCCACTACTGCCAATCCCGCCTCACCTCCCCACTGTGGCTTCAATCTTAAATAGAAAATTATGAAAAAACATTTATCAAAGATAATGAGATTTGGTCAAAAGAGAACATAGAAGATTCATACAGTAATGAATTGTTTGTATATGTTATTTTAATTTTTCTGCAACATAAGTATTAATAATTAACTCAGGAAACTGTCCGTTGAAATGGAGAGGAAAAAAGACAAGGCGAACAGCAAGCAGCTTTGAAACTACTTACAGAGTCAATTGATCTGCAGTAAATACTACTGCTACTATAACTACTACTACACACAGACACACACAAATATACACACTCACACCTAGTAAAGCCCATTGTGAACCTAGCTCACCTCCTGCCTACAAAAAGGATGAATGCTGAAAGTCAAAGGAAGATATGTCTTCAGCAAAGTTATAAATAAAATGTTCTGAGCCAACATAGTCAAGTTGAAAGTGCCAACTTTACAGGTCACTGCCTCCAGTCTGGCACAAATGATAGGCCTAGATTAAGTCACTGTTCCAAGAAGAACAATATAAAGAAACTGTGCAACTTGGATTTAATTCATGGAGTTTATTAGTTTCAACATTGTAACTAAAAGGTACAAAAATATTGCATTTTTCTCTTTTCTTTAAATTTATTTGATCTGGCCTCAAGGTTGTATATTGCAAAGGTAGTGGGAAATTCTAGCTCATTCTTGGGGTTCCTTGATCAGACCAGTTCCTGACCATTAGAGAGGCCCCTCTCATCCTCAGATCTCAGTTCATGCTAGCTAACAAGTTGAGACTGAGATACTTGTCTCTGCCTTTGTAATTTCTTAAAGACTGCAGATTCTGCCATTTCTGTCACTTTTGGGGAATTGAGTGGCTGGGCCTTAAGTGTGGCCTTTTTTTTTTTTGAAACAAGCTTTCACTATGTTGCCCAAGCTGGGCTCAAGCAATCCACTCGCCTTGGCCTCCCAAAGTGTGGGGATTACAAGTATGAGCCACTGTGCCCCACCAGTAGCCTTTTTAACAGCACCAAATGGCCAAAAGAATCCTTTCTGAGTTCTTTATACTTCCTCAGAGTACTGTTGATGATCATTTTGAAAAAGACCCCTGCTGTCTCCGTAACTCACCACCAATCTCTGTTGCAGCCTCAGCCAGACCTAACCCCTATCACTGTTTATTCATGATCTTTGTTCTCCTTCCTCCTTTAGGAGACTAAGCTAAATTCTTTAAAAATTTCAGAAAAAAGGTAGACAAATACCTCATGACTTTAAATAAAGCAATAATATTTTAGAGATAACAAAATAATAATCCAGAAAAGAAAGTATTAATAAATTTTGCTTCATCAAAATGTTAAACTCCTGCTCTACAGAATATACAATTAAGAAATTAAAATATATACCATAGACTGAAAACAATTATGAAAATCACATATCTGCTAAAATATTTGTACACAAAATACATGAATAATTCCTAGATTTCAATTATAAGAAAATAAACAACCTAGTAAAATCATGGTCAAAAGTTTTGAACAGGCACTTTACCAAAGAAGACACATGAATGCCAAAAAATGCATTAAAATGCTAAATACTTTGTTCAGTAGAGAAATGTGAATTCAAGCCACAATGGATAATGTGTTTTTTAAAACCATCCACCCAAGTGCTGGGGAGAATGTGGAGTAGCTGGCATTCTCATACATACACTGCTGATGGGAATATAAGATGGCATGGCCACTTTGGAAGACTTTTTGACAATTTCTTTAAGTTTAATACATACCTATCATATGATACAGCTGTTCCATGACTAACTATACTCAGAAAATTAAAACATATGTCCACATAAAAACTTGAATAGCAGTCTTATTTGTAATAGCCAAAAACTGAACACAACCCAAATATCCATCCACGGTTTATCCATGCAATGAAGTACCACTCAGCAATAAAAACAATGAACTATTGATACCATGCTACAACTTGGATAAAGCTCAGAATATTTATTCTGAATGGCATGCATTTTTAAAGCCAGAAAAAAAGAGCATATACTGTGTTTGAATGGAGATGTGTCAGGAAAGGTCAAGTGCAAGAGACTCCTGGGGCAGAAGAAAACTTTGGGGATGACGAATTTTCTTATCGTCTTGGTTGTGCTAATGGTTTCCTGGATGTATGCATATGTCAAAATTTGTCAAATGTATGCAGTTTCGTATATGTCAATTATACCTCAATAAAACTGTTTAAAATAAAACTAAACATACGCCACAAGAGCTGGCAAAATTCTGGGAGAAAATGACATTTAAGAAAAGTACTCTACAAATTTTTTTAATTGACCCTTATGAAGAAAAAGAAAGAAAAAATTTGAAGTGTACATTGGACCTCATAATTTCACAACAGTATTCTTCTCGCTCTTCTTCTTTCCTTCAATGTGACTCCAAGTTTTGGATTTTGCAATATAATATATCCTTCACATTTTAAAGTGTTAAAAAAATTGAGCAATTAACCTAGCAAACAACTTTATATTTTAAAATCTAAAATAAGGAGAGTGATATCAGCAAGATGGCAGGCTCCTCCCACCCACCACCACAAGTAAGTCCAGCTAACCATTATTTGCATTCGAGACTTTGTGATGAAAACTCCAAAATTTAGGAATTAACCTGAGACACCTTCATAAACCAGCAAACTGAATAAGAACCATGTCTCCCTTACCCCTCTCCTGAGTTAGCACAGCACCACACAGAGAGGATTCCCCTGGGTTCATGATTTCTAAAGTGAGAAAAGAAAACCTGAGGTGGGCACTGGCTTCCCTAGCACTCCAAGATGCCCCTCAGAAAGCCCACTCTGGACTCACCCCGGGAAACACAGCAGTAATGACATGGATTGATTAGGACCTGGAGGAAGTAAAGAAAAGGTGTTACAGCAGCCAACACTTGTATCTTGGTGGTTGTTCTGTGTTACTGCCAGCGTAGTTGTCCAATCAAGGTATCAGTGTCATAGCCCACTTGCAAAGCTTAGCTGGTTGCTCTCAGAAGCACAGGGGAGAGATTAACCTGGCATGAGTCCCTAGACAACCAACCTCCCTTGCTCAGCCTCAGACCCCAGCCCAAATCCTTAACCCACTAGGAAGATGTCTACCACAGACTATTTCAACAAATCACAGGAGCTGTACTTGTACCACCCAGACATTCAACAGTGGCTCAGCTCAACCTCAAAGCCTACCCCAAGACCCTTGTTCAGGGAGAGAGATACTTACCACAGCACATATTGACTCATCTCAGGGACTAGACCAACCCCATCCAGGAGTTCAAATAGCAGTTTCCCTCAGCCTCAGAGCCCCTGCTAAGTCTCTGTCTAATTAGGGGAGCAAACCTCAACTGAACATTTCTACCAAGTATAGTAGCTGGCCCTAACTATCCCAAGCAGTGATTCTGCCTAACCTTGAGACCTAATCTACAGCCCTACCCAAATTCCAGATCTCCCAGCCAGCCAGGGAATGTACTTTATGTCCTGGTTCAAAGAGAGTCTACTGCAGTTCTGCCTGACTGCAGATCCCAGACAGTGGTCTCACCAGAGGGCAGAACAGACCCATCTAACCACAGAGCAAAGTCAGAGACCCAGCAAGCTAGAGAATCCCACAATAAGCTCCACCTGCTCGGCGTCACTACCAAGTGGCCCATCCAGAATCACAGGCTAGACTTAATAGTGAAGGCACATCCCTGCCAACGCTGTATCATGATACATATTTAAGGTGATATTTGTGTTGATTGGCTTGATTCGATCATTTCACACTGTTTATGTCTTAAAATCATTTCACACTGTTTATGTCATAACATACTCTGGAATTAGATACCATTATAATTTTCCTAAATAAATAAATAAATCTGGTACATTTGCACTTTAACTTTTAAGCCTAAGAGCATTTGGAAAAATGGTTCTGTATTAAGTCTGTCTTTTATATTTCATGAACTCCATGAATTACAGCTTGAGAAAAAATTTAAAATTTCACAAACGTTAGAGTCACACAGGCACAGAAAAAGTGGAAGTGATGAAAAGCCCATATGCCTCCCAAGCCTTCCTTCTCTGTGAACTTGACTGGGCTACCTTAGTGCTAAGCAAGATTGAAACCATGGAGATTTGCAAGTCTGTCAACACTGACGAGATAAGAGAGATCATTTCTTTGGAAAGTGGAAAGTGGTGTCCTCAGAAGCAAGCTTTAATAAAAGGATGAAAAATGGGCAAAACCATCTCACCCAATAAAATGTATAACATTATTCAAATCAAAATAGTCTTCGAAAATTATATTTAATTCTGAATTTTGTAAATATATTTTGAACTCAAATGTAAGCTAGACTTTTAAAAATATGTTTTAATGTAAATTGATATCCCCATTACCTATTGAATTTATGAATATTTAAATACATTAGCAAAGAATATTTGCTTAGAAAGTAATTAAGAGAAACAATTTTTAATGAAAGCAATTAACATATTCACAGTGCTTCTATTTAATATAATTGCTTAATATTAATGTGCAGCATAGATGGTTTAGTTAAATTAGTTTTAATCTGATATAGAGCATCAAATCTTCCCAGCGAGAGTAGATTTCAACAAACACCCTGTATTCCTAGACACATAAAATGTTTAAGGATGGTTATTGGAGAAATAATTCAATATAACTGAAAGTTACAGGAGTCAATTCTCTCATTGGCCTTTGCAGTCAAAGTTAAACTGTTGAGTCACTGTGACGCAAGTCTGCCTGAAGCTGAGCAACACAGAATCCATAGTATCACTATAGAGGTAGATATAGAGTAACCATAGGAACATTCAAAGGAAAATCACCTTTTCTTGTTTTATGCAGCATCACTTTGAGATGCCAACTCAAAACACTCTACTACAGAGTTTCCACAGATTCAGAGCTGCTTGCTGAGAATAGGTTTGGTCCAACCAGAGGATCTTCTGTAGTCCATCTTGTGTAGAAAGACGGATGAACTTCTCCTAGGAGAAACATGAGTTTTCAAATTTCTTTACAAGCCTTCATGTTTGCAGACTACGTAGCAAGCATCTAGAGGTCGTGAGTCTTCTTTCAAACAAGCACACATGCTTGCTTCAAGAGAAGATTTTGGGTGTGATCTAGCACACCTTTCAAAGGGCCATGGGAGTGATCGGCCACAAGAAAAAGGCTTAGGCACACAAAGCCCTAGGCATTCTGCTGAGTTCCCATATATGATGCTCTTATAGTAACAGTAATTTCGTGCATTGAAGTTATTTGCAAATTTACAATCATATGTTGATCTTCTCGTACCATAAAACACTTCTCAAGATGACAGATGACTGTGTTTGTCTGTCACTGGCAAGCGAGGAGACCTGTGCAAGTTACTTCACATCTCTGCTCCTCTGTTTTCTCACCTTTAAATGGTGAGAAAATAACTGCAACTCCCTCATAAAGTTATTATGAGGATTAAAGGAATTAGTACAAGTAAGGTACTTAATAACACCCAGCACATAACGAGCATTCGGTAAATGTAGATAATATCATCACTACTAAATTATAAGTTCATAAGTGCAGAATTATCTTATTTATGCCTCTATCTGCTGCAGTGCTTAATACAGTGTATTGCACCAAGTAAATTAAATTACTTTTCTCTGCCTGCTTTACCCAAGTCTAATTCACACTTCCAACTTAGAAAGGCCTGTTCTGATTCCGTGGGCACATTAGAAATTCCACTAAATGGGTATGCTTATCACTCTTTCCTTGTTACTGGATTTTTCTTTGATCTTCCCTGCTAATGTATAAACATGAGGAGGAATCACCTATCTACTGCTTCACTGTTGTATCACTAACATATATATACCTTAGCATCTGATATATGAGGGCTACTCAATGAATATTTGTTGGATGACTTAATTGAAATAATTATTCAGAGCACACCTAGTTGCCTGGGAGATAGTTGCTCACACTCATAATATTTTAAAAAAATTTTTAGCCTTTAATTTTTATGGATACACACGAGCTATACACATTTATGAAGTACATATGCAATTTTGATACACGCTAACAGCATATAATGATCCAGTCAGGGTAACTGTGATGTGCAACACATCACGCATTTATCATTTCTTTGTTTTAGGAACATTCCAATTTCACTCTTCTAGTTATTTTAAAGCATACAATACATTATTGTTAACTATAGACTCCCTATTGTGCTGCCAAACACTAGGCCATATTCCTTCCATCTAACTGTATTTGTGCATCTATTGACTATCTCCTCTTTATCCTTCCCTGCCCGCTCCCTTTCCCAGTCTCTGGTGACCATCATTCTACTCTCTGCCTCCATGAGATTAATTTTTTTTAGCTCCAGCGTGTAAGTGAGAACACGGAATATTGTTTTTTCTGAGCCTGGTTTATTTCACTTCACACCATGACCTTCAGTTCCATCCTTGTTATTGCAACGGACAGGACTTCGTCCTTTATTATGGCTAAATAACATTCCATTGTGTATATGTACCACATTTTATTTACCCATTCATCTGGTGACGGGCGCTTAGGTTGATTCCATATCTTGGCTTTTGTGAATAGGACTGAAATAAACATAGAGGTGCAGATATCTCTGCAGTATGCTGATTTCTCTTCTTTTGGATATATACCCAGCCATGGAATTGCTGGATCATATGGTCCTCTTTTTTTTTTAGGTTTTTTTTTTTTTTTAAGGAATCTCCATACTGTTCTTCATAGTGGCTGTGCTAATGTACATTCTCATCAAGAGTGTATGAGAGTTTCCCTTTCTCCAAATCCTTATCAGCATCTAGTATTGCCTATTCTTTGAATAAAAGTCACTTTAACTGTGGGGAAATGATATATTATTGTGATATTGATTTGCATTTCCCTGATGATGAGTGATGTCGAACACTTTTTTCATATACCTGTTGACCATCTGCATGCCTTCTTTTGAAAAATGTCTATTCAGATCCTTTGTTCATTTTTTAATCAGATTATTTGTACCATTTTGCTATTAAATTGTTTGAGTTCCTATGTATTCTGGTTATTTAATTTCTCATCAGATGGATAGTCCACAAATATTTTCTCCCATCTTATGGGAGAAAGTCTCTTCACTTTGTTGATTGTTTCCTTTGCTAATAATAAAATGTTTTAAAGAAGAAAACCTGACATGTTAGCAGATTGCATTAAAAGAGAACCAAGCAGCAAATAATTTCATATTTGCACTTTTAGAAGCATTTTCTACTCACAGGAAAATTAACTACTTTCATATCATTAAGTAGCCATGTCATTTGTATAAATCAGAAATGTGTATAAATGAAAGCAAATAGCACATAGCACAAAAGCTCTAATCTCCATTGGTTCTATCTTAAGGTGTTTTTTTTTCCCACTCTTGAAAAGTCCTTTCATTTTTTCCCCTCACCTTGATTACACTTAAAACATGACGACAATCAATCTTGCTCTGTGCTCTATCTTGCACTTGAAGCAAAAAGACTTCACTGAGCCTTTGATATCAGTCCTCCCTTGAGATTACTCCTTCTCAACAATGCAGCTCTTGCCTTGGGAACGGCCTTTGAAATCCTCACTCCTTTGTTAGTGATAATTCCTTGTACAACGTGAGTTTTTTGTCATACTAGCTAGGATTGTGGTCTGTATATTTCAGCATTGTAAAATTAAAAGTGTACCCATGGGAGATTTATTTCTCAATAGATTTCTTTTTCTACAATGGGAATACTTTTTCTTTGGAAAAATGAGTCTGTGACCTTACAAAGGCTCAAAGTCAACACCAAAATGCTAATTGTGCAGATATTTCTCTGAGGAGATTGATGGAATGACCATATTTTGTTAAGGTAAGAGATACAAGGAAAATGACGTGTTAATGACTCTAAAATTCTTTTTGAAAAACACTGTTAATGCTACTTAATGCTGCAGTAATAATTTGAAATGCATAATGTATGTGTTATCTGTTACCTGTTTGTAATCAGCACTGCATTACATGCATAAAACGACAACCAGATGATGTTCTCTCAATAGCTTTAACTTGTTCCACCTTTGTTTATTTTCTATGATATTGTTATTGATTTTTGTAATTGTGCCTTGATGACATAGTCTAACACAAAGACATAGTCATTCATTGATTCTCCCATACTAATAATGCCTAACATGTGAGGCTTCTATTAATCATTTCCTTGATTTTGTTCAGATATATTCCTTAATTTTAAAATTTTAAATTTTTAAAGGAGAACATTTCGTGTTTTTAGAATTAATGGGGACTCAGAGAAAGTTTTCTATGGACAATGAGGGGCCAGAGTGAAAGAACTATCTGAAATAATTTTAGCATCAGAGCCTGATTCAGATGTTTTGTGTCATTCATTCAGATTTTGATATGGATAGAGCGTTTCTAATAGCATATTGTTTCTATAAAGGAGGCAACTTCTGCCCCCTGTTTCTACCACTTCCTCCTGTCCTTCCTTACACCTAGGCCATACCTTGCCATCATAAAGAATTCATTTTCCATTAGGTTGGTCGTTGGACAACTAAGGCCAGTAGATGGTGCAACTGGGTCTTACAGGAGAATCCAGGTCCTGACCTAGGAGTTGTTTTGGTGGTCAGGCTTCTGGTCACTGGCACCGGCCTCTCAGAGGTGAACTGCCAAGTGGAGGCTGCTCTTCCAAGACCAGCCCGAAATCCGCATTTCCCTCCACTCCAGCTTCTCTGCTTAGGTTGGAAAGGCAAAGCAAGCCACAAGCAACTTTCTCAGTCCATCATCTCAGCTGAAAGGGAGTGAAGAATCAGCAAGTTTCCTCTTGTGGGCCTCCTGGGAAAAGCCAGTTTCTCAAATTCAGCTGTAACTAGAAAGCTTTCCAAGGCTCTACTGAGCACTAATTTAGCCAGAGATAAATTGTCCTTTGTGTCTTAGTGAGTATTACTCTTTGATAGGAAACCTCAGAGGAAAGGAAGGGTGAATGACAGGATGCGGGGACAGGGTTCCCCACTGCAACCTATTCTCTGAAACATGAAATCAGAGGGTGCGTTAGAGAATGGCTGTGTTTCAGTGGCCTCCCTCCAGATACAGGGACGTCAAGCTAACAACAATCCCAGATTCTGTACCATTAAGTCTGAAAGTACCTTAGTCCAGATTGGTTCAGAAGTAGGGAACTATGAATATCCAGGTTGTAGTTTAGTGTTCATAGCCAATACAAACTGGAGAATAATCATAATGATAATAAAACATATTGAACAATTTCTAGTGTAAAAAAATGTTTTAATAAAATTCTTAAGATATGTTTATGAGATAGCAATTATTATGACTCCCATTTTCCACATTAAAGAAACAGTCTCCAGGAAATTAAACTGTCCAAAGAAAAACTCAGAATTCACGTTCTGAATTACTACAGGATTTTCCCTCTTGGTCAGATATTCTCCTAGAAGTATAGTCTTGCTCACCAATAGTATTAATGCACGGGATTTTAGCATGAAATGCATACATCTGTCTCCCTCTAAAAAATGTCGAACAATAAAATAAAACAAAAAAATGGGAGGGTTATATTTTAACATCTACCAATAGTGACATAACAGCTCATTTCTTTAGAATAGATTCTAATGAAAGAGAGTGTTGACAAAGAGAGCATGAAGGAACTTTTGCGATGTGTAAAGGATTGCAGAGGAAAAAGACCAGTTCCCTAAGACACACGCTACGTGCTGCACAATTTTGCCTTATGCTAATCTCACCTATAGGGATTCTTCTATTAATCAAGACCCCTCACATCAATTCATGTCAGAGAAAACATGATCAGATCTGGACCATTGGCAGGAAGATAAGAAACTATCTGACTTCAGACGCCGGTGATCTTGGGATTAGCAGACAAAACGGCCAGCGTCTCGTCTTCGTAGTTCTGGTCCTTCACCCTCGTGTGTGTCTTCTCTTCCTCCACGTCTTGTGTCTTGCTGATGCAGGACAGGCCTCATTCTGTCTCTCTCTACTCTCTTCTCCCTCCGTGCACTGCCCAACATCAATGGTCCATCAAAGTTAAACCCAACCTGTAGTTTTTTCTATCTTCCCTCTAGCCACTGTGCGGTGTACTTCTTTACCTTCCTTCTTCTCTCTGTAGCCAAGTGAGGGGCTGTAAGAGAACAGCGGAGCATTATATCCTCAGCAAGAAAAAAGAAAAAGAAATCGGAATATGTATGCCTAGGTGGGAGAGATGTATGTTATCTTCTTTCCTTTTTTTGTAAAAAAGATGGCTCAGCTTCATTGACATCTTGCCTTCACTAACATAGCAGGGTCCTTGATTCCCCATGGAGGTTGCTGGCGGAAATGACCTGGGTAGAAGCCATTTAAATGACATCCTAACACACTTAGGATGGAAGCGATCTTTATGGAGGAAAACTTCCAGAACTTAAGACAACATCTGTGTAACACAGTAAATGTCCTGCTTGGAATTATAACATGCTTAATGGGAACACTCAAAAGCTCATAAACATTCTCCTTTCCCTCCACATTTTCCTTTTTCCTTTCGGTTTCACACAGTGCAGTCATCACAATAAATTCTCAGTAAATGTATTTGGGGGTCTCTGTTGAGTGCACCAAATACCAGTTAAGGTCAAGTTATAAAGGGTACAAGAGTCACTGACAAAAATGTCAAAAACATTTTCCTCTGCTAATCTCCTTCATAGAGTGCTCAGGCAGCAATTTTTATTTTAAAATGTTATCCGGTGATATAGATAATAATATCTAAGTTTTCACCATACACCTCCTTTGGCTTTAAGATACTCAAACATGCGAATAAATGTCTGAATAAAAAACAAGCCTATCATGTCTCTACATCTGAGGTAAGGAAGAAAAAAATATTATAACTTTGGACTAACTGTGGGCTTTCAGAGAGATCTCTTTGCTATTAACCTTAACAGCTTCTACAATAATGACTGATATTTACAGAATCCATTATTTTGAGAGCATTTTAGTTCAAATTCTTTAATCTCTCGATTATTCCTTTTGTAAATCAGATCAAGAGTTATTAACTCCATTTTACAGCTCAGAAAACTAATGCTGAGACAAATTAAGGGTCCTGCAGAAGGCTGTGCATCTTACAAAACACTAAGTTAGGATTTACCAAAGATGTGCTTTACTTCTGATCCAGGGATCCTTTCCACCATATTGTGCTGGCCATTTCTGAAGGACAATGCTTACCATAAATCTACACCAAGGTTGGACTAGATATTATGAACTAGGAAACCTTACCTGCCATTCACCCAGATTCTTTATGTGTAGACCTCGCCTCTCCTCATTTTCAGATTCAACCTGCCTCCTAGAATTTCACGTCTTCATGTTGGCTCTGGCTCAATAGGCTGCCCATGGTAAGGTTGTCCCTATGCTCCCTCCCATCCCTCCTGAGATGCTCCTCTGAATTGCGCCCCCATTGTGCTGTTCAGAACAAACTCAGCATGGGTATGGGCCATCAATTTCAGTACGTCAGACACAGTGGGCACACTTAGGTATGGGCTGAAGGGAATTGAATTAACCCATTGCCTTGGGACTTACTGCTTTCTTATCAGGGAATTCTGGGGGGGGAAACCATAAGCTGTTTTATTTTGGTTTACTGTAACGTTGCTCTTTCCTTCTTTCTCACTCTCCAGTACTACTAATCAAAGGGCATATTTTCAGTCATGGGAGCCCACTCCCACCCTATTCCTCACTGAGATGGTATCAGGAAACTCAGAATCAAGTGTGAAATTTGAAAACATTTTCTTCCCCACCTAGACATTTCTTCAAGTGGAAAGACTATGCCCCTCTCTTCAGGACGGTTCCTACTTCTGGTGTCCCCTTGCTTTTCGGCAGGGCATTTAGTGCCTCCATCCAAAGGAAGCTCCAAGCAGAGTACTAGGCTAATTGCAGGATAGAAAGGTGTGGAGAAAATTTTCGGAAAAGATGGAATTTATACAGACCACTTTAATACTACTACTTCCAGATTTATGACAACAAAGTTTGTGATTAAGCCGCATCTGTGGAGTTTGTTTGACATAATATGGAAATCGGTACAGGAAAAAAGGGAACACCAGAATGCAAGAGTACAAAGACAGAAGGAATAGAGAGAAAGGAAAATTAACCTTTCTTGAGCAGTTACTCTGCCCGGCAGTTTATAGACATTAATTCTTATAAAATTCTAGAAGTCATTATTAATATTTTTATGATGTAAGTCAAAGAATTAGTCCTAGAAAGGTTAAATATTTGCCCCCATGCTGACTGCATATCACATTTATGTGTACACTTCACACTTGAACAAGCATATTAGACAGGTGCACTCTATGGTGGCCAAACTTGAATTCTAACCCCTTGTCTCGACCTTCCACTAGAACCTCCTAGGTATGTAGATGATGCCCATGTGTGCAGTAGGTACATGGGGCAAAAAAAAAAACTGCTGGATTCTTGCTATCCCAAACACTAGGCCATGGGTACCATTTTTTGAGGAAGCATTTGTGCTCTTCAATATCTGGTCTACTGAAATGGGATGGAACACAAACGTACACCAAATACTGCATATCAGAATCTAATCAGATTCCAGGGTATAGCACACACCTTAAAGGAAAGTGAACGGAACCCAGAAAAGTTAAGTAATTGTCTAAACCTAAAAGAATGTTTAGATCATAAAGGGCTATGTATGGATTAGCATCCTGAACTCCTCGCTCAACAGCTGAGACTCTAGTTCCACATCTTTCCTTTCCAGACCAGGACCTGAGGACCTAAAAAGGGATATTATGTGCCTTAAGGTGCAGCTGCTTTCTGCCAAATGCACATGTATTTTCACAGCTGACTTTCCTGGAAATCAAGGTGCCCTTCCATAACCAAAGGTCTATCTTTGCAAGTTATCATTATAAAGATTAATTATTTCCGTAACACTGATGGATCTGGCACTGTACCAGGCATAAAGAATATGTGCTCAGGGCTCAAGAGACACACAACCCAAATGAGAAAGACAAATAGATGTTCTAAGAGCTCAAAGGGTAATTAGAACCTTGAATTCTAAGTCATCATGTTTACATATATAAAAAATGTTCTCCACTTTTCTTGCCTTAACAGCTCATAAATATCCCTGAAATGGGAAGGCTGACAATAAGAGCATTTGTGAAACTGCATGCTAATGCTTGGAAATATTATCTGTTTTAGTGAGTTTATTACTGGACAGCTGTTTACAAATTTAAGAGCAGATTGGTCCATGGATGAGTGAATTTTGGTTGAAGAAACAAGAACACAAGAAGCCTTTGAGGTCCTTGTTGATGATATTTATACTAACCAATGTTCCATGGATTCCCATAGGAAGAAGTTGGATTTTTCCACACCAGTTGATTAGTGGTAAATATTGTCTAAATTATCCTGACAAAGAATGGGATATAAAACATATCTTCAGGGACACTGCAAGGCCAGAAGTCCAGATGGAGCCAAGGAAAAAAAGGGTTTTAAACTTACTGTTGAAATGTAGTATGGTTTGAAATTCCTGAAGGCCATTTCTACTTTTCATCATCAGGTTATATTTATTTGGCCCATGTTAATGCCAAAAAAAAAATCCCAGAAGAACCTTTTTTAAAAAAATGTTAAGCACAGATTTATAATCACCATAACTGATTTCAAACCCTAGCTGTGCCTCTACTGCCTGTATGACTTTCGTTACATTACTGAAACTTGATGAGCCTCCATGTCCCATTACATGAAATAGGAATTATGTTGCTAATATCTGAGAATTATTTTAGGGTAAAATGAGTTATTTTTGTTAAAGAGCTAACATAACGCTTGTAACAGTGTAGATGCTTAATAAACAATATGTACAATTATTATTATTGTTACTGTTTTCACTTATATACCTTAAAAGTTCTCGTAAAGGTCTTTCACTTCTCTGGCTAGGAAGATGTCAAGGTATTTCATTTTTTGTGGCTATTGTGAATTTATCTGGGCTTCTTTTTGCTTATTGTTGGTGTATGGGACTGTGACTGTCTTGCACATTTATTTTATACCCTGAGAATTTGCCAAAGTCCTTTATCAGTCCAAGGAGATTTTTGACAGATTCTCTTGGATTTTCAAGGTATAGCATCATGTCATCTGCGAAGAGGGATAACTTGACTTCCTCTTTTCGTATTTGGATACTCCTGATCCTTCTCTTGTCTGATTGCTCTAGCCGGGGCTTCCAAAACTATGTTGAACAGGAGGGGTGACAGTGGGCATCCTTGTCTGGTTCCAGTTTTCAAGGGAAATGGTTCCAATTTCTGTCTGTTTGGCAGCATGCTGGCTGTGGGTATCTCGTAGATGGCTCAAAACACTGCTCAAAGAAATCAAAGAGGACACAAACAAATGGAAAAATATTCCATGCTCATGGGTTGGAAGAATCAACATTGTTCAGATGTCCATCCTACTCAAGGCAAGCTACAGATTTAATGCAATGCCCATAAAATCACCGCAGCATTCTTCTCAGACCTGGAAATGACAATACAGGAATTCATATGGAAACATAAACGACCGTGAATAGCCAAAACAATCCTCAGCAAAAATAAACAAAGTGGGAGGTAACACACTTACAAACTTTAAACTTTATCATAAGTCTACAATAATCAAAACTTCCTGGTATTGGTACAAGAACAGGCATATAGACCAATGGAACAGGATAGAGATTCCAGAAGCAACCAACTCATCTTCGACAAAGCCTCCACCACCCACTACTGGGGAGAGGAAACCTACTCAGTAAATGGTGCTGGGAAAAC
>CAUYQG010116494.1:0-16035 GCA_963574415.1 Tarsius wallacei | reverse complement strand
GCTGATTCTCCTCCTTTGACTGAAGCAGGGGATAAAACAGTTATTGCCCTAAGGGAGTTCAGAGTCTAATGGCACCAGCTGGCCAAAGGAGAAAATTGCATTATGTGGAAATACAGGCACTACTCAGCAGTGTATGAGGCAATGCTAATGACAAAAAGAAAGGAAGTGCGGCTGGTCAGGAAAGCTTTGAAAAGGATAGAGCCTGCCAGAGATGGAAGGGATGGGTGGAGTTCAGAGCTTGGGGTTAAAAGGGTTTTTACACAGAGAGAAGAGTATACAAAGACATGGAGATAAGAAAGAACTGGTCTGTTTTGGGGAGATGTACTTTTTTTTTTTTAGTTGGAATCTCACTCCGTGGCCCAGGCTGGAGTGCAGTGGCATGCTCGCAGCCACCCCAGTGTCGAACTGCTGGGCTCCGATAATCCTTCTGCCTCAACCTTCCAAGTAGCCAGGACTACAGGCATGTGCTACATGCCCGGCTAATTTTTGATTTATTGTCGAGATGAGGTGTCGCCAAGTTGCCTGGGCTGCTCTTGAACCCATGGGCTCAGACAGTCCACTCACCTTGGCCTCCCAAAGTGCTGGGATTACAGGCTGAGCTACCGAGCCTGGCCAGGAGATGTACATATTATGGTGGGGCTAGAATTTTGCGAACCAGTGGGAAGAAGCGAAACCTAAGGTTAGAGAGGGCAGGCACTCGATATCCCTTAAGCACTGTGAAACCATTAGACATTCCTTTCAGGACCACCCAGGCATGCTCTGGGAGGCTGACTGGAGTATTGCACTGAGAATGAACTAAAGCAGTGGTTGTTGGGTTGGAAAGAGGTGGCATCTAAAGATGTAGTTTAAGCTGGGCTCGGTAGCTCAGCCTGTAATCCCAGCACTTTGGGAGGCTGAGGCGAGTGGATTGCCTGAGCCCGCGGGTTCGAGACCCACCTGGGCAACTTGGCGAGACCTTGTGTTTACAATAAATCAAAAACTAGCCGGGCATGGTAGCGCGCGCCTGTAGTTCTGGCCACTTGGAAAGCTGAGGTGGAAGGATCGCCGGAGCCCAGGAGGTTGTGGCTGCGGTGGCTGGGAGCGTGCCACTGCCCTCCAGCCTAGGCGACAGAGTGAGACTACAACTCAAAAAAATAAAAAATAAAAAAAATAAAGATGTAGTTTAGCTGGGCTCGGTGGCTCAGCCTGTAATCCCACGCCTTGGGAGGCTGAGGTGAGTGGATTGCCTGACCCTGCAGGTTCGAGACCCGCCTGGGCAACTTGGCGAGACCTCATCTCTACAATAAATCAAGATGTAGTTTAATGCCAGTGGATGTGGGGTTTGAGGGAGAAGGGAGGCATTGAGAATGAGTCCAAGGCTTCTGGCCAAGGTGAGGAGTGATGGTGGTGGTGATGTGAAAAGGGGCATTTGGCCAGGCGTGGTGGCTCACGCCCGTAATCCCAGCACTTTGGGAGGCAGAGTCGAGAGGACTGCCTGAGCCCATGGGTTCCAGACCAGCCTGGGCAACATGGTGAGACCTCGTCTCTATAATCAACAAAAAAAATAATAAGCTGAGTGTGGTAGCGCTCGCCTGTAGTTCCAGCTACTTGGTAGACTGAGGTGGAAGACGCGCATGAGCCCAGCAGGTCGAGGCTGCGGTAGCCATGAGCAGTGCCACTGCACTCCAGCCTGGGCGACGAGTGAGACTCCGACTCCAAAAGAAAAGAAAAGGGGCAGTTGTGGGTAAAAGATGAGTTCAGTTTGGAACATATTTGAGGCACCTAAGGACAATTGGACCTGTGCTCCCACGTGCAGCAGACTGATCTGGGCTGGGGATGCAGACGGAAGGATCGTGGACTCTGTGGCATGGATGACATCTCCCAGGAAGAGCAAGGAAGGGACCCAGGGCTGAACCCTGGGATAGAGGAGCATGTAAGAGGCTGGTGGGAGCTAACTCAGAAGGGTGGCCGGAGAAGTTCAAGGAGCCAGGAGAGCAGGCTCACAGAAGCCATGGGGAGTTGTTTCAAGGAGGAAGGATTGAAGAACAGTGTTGCATATCATGGTGAAGAAGCCCAGGGCTGAGAAATGCCCGTTGTATTTGGAAACTGGTGCCATTTGGGAAAAGTGGTTTGAGCAGAACAAGAACCACATCGAGGTGGGCTGAGGAATGACTGGGAGGTGAGGAAACGGGGGCAGGAAGTTTGGGGTTGTTTCAGGATATTTGGCTGTAAGAAAACAAGTAAGATGGAGAGTCACAGTAAAGGGAGGGACTCTTATGGGAGGGGGACTTTACAGGAAGAGGTCATGGAGACAGACATGAACAAAGATGCAACTCCCCAAACCGACACCACTTCAGTGATGTTCTATATTGGGGTTCTATGTAAGTATCTCAATAATTACATATCTAGAAGGGATTCACTTTAGCCCAGAGAAAGGAGAGGTATCACTTGTCAGAAGGGAGATGGAAGGCTGGGCGTGGTGGCTCACGCCTGTAATCCCAGCACTTTGGGAGGCTGAGGTGCGAGGATTGCCTGAGCCCATGGGTTCGAGACCCAGCCTGGGCAACTTGGCGAGACCTCATCTTTACAATAAATCAGAAAAATTAGCCGGACATGGTGGCGCATGCCTGTAGTTCCAGCTACTTGGAAGGCTGAGGCAAAAGGATTGCCTGAGCCCAGCAGGTCAAGGCTGTGGTGCCTGTGAGCGTGCCATGGTACTCCAGCCTGGGTGACAGAGTGAGACTCCAACTCAAAAAAAAAACAACAACAGTTTCATGAGTCTTTAATTTCAACTAGCTGCCAGTATTAATGCTACCCTTTTCAGTTTGAAAATTGCTATCTTGCTAGACATGGTGGTTCACACCTGTAATCCCAGCACTTTGGGAAGCAGAGGTGAGAGGATTACCTGAGCCCAGGGATTTGAGACCAGCCTGGGAAATTTGGCAAGACCTCGTCTCTAAAATAAATAAAAAATAATAATAATAAGCCGTGTGTGGTGGCCACACCTGCAGTTCCAGCTACTTGGAAGGCTGAGGCAGAAGGACCGCCTGAGCCGAGCAGGTCGAGACTGTGGTGGCCATGAGCATGCCACTGCACTCGTCTGGGCAACAGTGTGAGACGCCAACTCAAAAAAGAAAAAAGAAAAGAAAAGAAGGGAGAAGGAAGGAATATGCAGAGATACAGGTAAGTGTGGAGGTTTGGGCTGGGGGGATAGAGAATTTCATGCTCAATTGCCTTCGTTTTCTCTTTGAATCAGGTGGTAAAGTAGTTGCCTGAGAGGGGAAGGTGGGGAGGGTCCTGAGGATGAGGATTTAGACCAGTTGCTCTGGGGGGTAGGAGGGGAAACTGCACAGGAATACACCGAAGGAGCCCTGAGGGGCACTGATTGTCCAGAGATCTGGAGGTGCTTTGTTTTTGGTTGCCCCGTTAGCCTTTTGGTCGTGCTGTTTCCTTCGTCTCAGAAGCTTTCAGGTATGGGCAGAGAAGATAGACAGGTGGTGTGTGTTCTAAAATGGAGGTTGGAAGGTGATTGTGCTGGACGATCTTGGGGCAGGAGAATGGAGCTGCCAGCTAGAAGATGGTGACGCAGAATAGGAAGGAATCGAGGCTGGAACTGAGGGGATGGTCTGGGTAAAAAAATGAAGAGGACGAGATACCATTTTTTGTTTAAAATGACAAACAACTTCCTAGCAGGGACCAGGTCACAAAATAAATCAATTAAACTGAGTTATGAACAACATAGCTATCCACTAATAGTGGAATGGTTGAAGGAATTATAGGATAAACATACGAAATATAGCCGAGCGCGGTTGCTCATGCCTGTAATCCCAGCACTTTGGAAAGCCGAGGTGAGAGGATTGCCTGAGCCCAAAGGTTTGAGACCAGCCTGGGCAACTTGGCAAGACCTCATCTGTACAATAAATAAAAAAATTAGTTGGGCATGGTTGTGCACACCTGTAGTTCCAGCTTCACGGAAGGCTGAGGCGGAAGGATCGCCTGAACCCAGCAGGTCGAGGATGCGGTGGCCGTGAGCATGCTACTGTACTCCAGCCTGGGTGACAGATTGAGACTTTGGCTCAAAAAACCCAAAAAACTAAAAAGAAAACAAAAAACATGAAAAAGTATATATTTTTTAATGCGGCCAATCAATATATATTGACAAAAAAAGATCTCCAGGATATATTGTGAAGCGAGAAAATGAACCAACCCCGTAAATATAAATAGACTACACTGTCAAATTCCATTGCACGCAAGGGAGGGTGAGAGATCACGGAGGGATAGAGAAGATTCAACAGCATAGAGTCATCATTGGATTTATTTTATTTTAAAGATATCTATGTACACCAAGTAAATACACATTGGGCTTTGTGCAGTTTGGTTTGTCTTCCACACTGGCATGCAAGATTTTGGCAGATGTAAGTGGGCAGGCCAGATGCCCCTGGCTGTGACCCTGGTGCTCTGAAAGGAGGGATGCGGCAAGGTGGGGCAGGAAGGAGGAGGAGGATGGAGCATGAAGTTTCTGGTGAAGGGGGTGTGTGTGTGTGTGTGTGTGTGTGTGTGTGTGTGTGTGTGTGTTGTGGCTTATTTATGCAAGTGAGTTCCATTTCTCTTACATCTTGCTGAAGAGAAGACTGCTCCCTGTCGTCTGTGTCCTCATCTGTCCTGCACCCTCACATTTTCTCTTGTGTTTTTAAAAGAACCGTTTGGTGCAAGATTACATAAACCCCACCCCCACCCCCCCATCCCCCCCGGATTCGCAGGTGCCCTGCTGGAAGTGTGAGCCTAAGTCCGCAGGTCTCTCCCTTCCTCTCCTGGCTGGGTCTGGAGACAACGTGGCTCATGGACCCCACCCTTTCCCTCCTTTCTATGAGCTGCAGGTTTCATGTACAGGAGCCAGATTGGACCTCCTTCCTCAGAACAGTGGTTTTCAAACTCCTCTTTGAATCCTTGGGGTCTCTTAGGACTGTGCAAAGGCTTCTCAGCTAATGAAGCATTTGCCATCAAAAAAAGAATATGCAAGCCTGGGCAACATAGCGAGACCTCCTCTCTACAAAAAATTTAAAAAAATTAGCTGGGCATGGTGGCATGCACCTGTAGTCCCAGCTACCTGGGAGGCTGATGTGGAAGGATCCCCTAATCCCAGGAGGTCAAGGCTGTGGTGAGCTGAGATCGTGCACTACAACCCAGGTGACAAAGTGATATTCTGACTCAAAAAAAAAAAAAAAGCAAACTGCCGAGGTCTGCATTATTTTATGTTATTTCTTATATCAGGGTTCTATATAAGATTTGTTTTGAAAAATGTTTGAAAATCACCACTTTGAATTTATTCCACACCCCTCTGGTAGTTTTTTCCCCTGCATCTCTCCTCACCTGCTAAATGGGCTCAACATGTGAGGAGAGCATTTCTCCTTGCCTGCTAAAAGGGGCCCAAACAGGTGAGGGGAGCGGGGCTTCTTTCCCTTAAAGGAGTCACAGGCCAGTGCAGCCTGTGTGTACCAGCTGGCCCTCCCACTGGGCATTCTTCCCCGACTTAGGAGAAGCTGGATGAGGGGTTGCCCTGCTGCTGGAGGCTCCTGGTCTTCCATCCTAGATAAGATGGATATCAGGACACCAGACTTTCTTGGCTTAAACTGGCTAGTGACCTCCATCCCTGCGGTTACCTAGAAAACCACCTTAGCACCATGTAGAAGGAAAGGACCATCTGGAACTAAAACAATAGTCCTCTTACGTATGGGGGGATCTGGGCTGAGAATGGCTGGGGAAGAGAGCCCTCAGGGACAAGCCCTAGTACTCTCCCACCTCTGGAAAATCTGCCCTGTCCCTTTCTTTAAAGTGCACTTAATACCAGATGGGGACATTATAGAAGGAACTCTTTGTTGGGAAGAAAATGTACATTGGGGAAAAATCAGTTCCAGCATGAAGGAAGGCAACTGGAGAGAGATGTTTTGTCAATGAACTGGAAGCCTCCAAACCAAAAGGTGGAGCCGGGAGGGCAGCCTAATATGGGGCAAAGAAAGGAATCCAGCTCCTCGCTTCCACCTGAGGGAAAAACACTTAGGAACCTCCCAGCCTGTTCACCCCCAAACCCAAGGAATCATCCATTTGGACTACACTTGCCTATAACTATCGCCATGGACAGATGAGTAGTCATTTGACAAACTGAGGTGAGAAGGCTGCCCCCTCCATTTTTCAAAATAATTTTACTCAACTCTGGGTTCCAGTCATAAACTCTGGGGCAGGGAATATCAAAAGGAGCTTTGGAGAAGGGGAAATGGCTCCTTGGACAATCCGTGTTCTCGGTCCAGGGAAAACAAGAAAAGGGAGGAAAAGGCAGATTTTGTAGGGCAGAGGTAAACACCCAGAATCTCTTGACTCAGGTGAGGAGTTTAGGGAGAACATTCTATATCTAATTCAGCAGCCCTTCCATTGTACCTTCCCCTGTGCCATATGAGAAAGAGGAGGGAGGAAGGGTCTATTTCTCTGTCTTATGTTGCTAAGACATTCTTCTAGAAGCTTAAGGCTTTATGTGTGTGTGTGTTTATGTGTGTGTGTGTGTGTGTGAAGGATCACAGCCCCCCAGCTCCCGTTTTTCCTTTTGTCATCTCTGTGACCTCTACTCAGTGACTAACACAACTCAGTGTGAGAGACGCGAATAGAGAGAGAAAGAAGAAACATTACCCTCTTCCCTACTGCCCCAAATGAGGAGGGTGGACAGGGCTATACTTAGAAATTGCTAAATACATCATTAGATACTTGGAGAGTGAGACAGAGAGAAGAGAAACATAGCAGCAGCTTTTGATATATAGATACAGAGTACAAAGAGATACAGCGTTAAGTAAGAGAAGACATCAAACATGGTACAGTTGAACAACAGGGGTTGGGGAGGGAGTTAGTATCAGAGACCACAGGTTTGCAGCATGCTGAGAGGAGAGGCCTCAGTCCCTCTTAGAAACTGGGGAAGAAAGAGAAAGAGGCTGTGAGGACCTCGCTTGCAGCCCAGCCACAGAACAGGAACAGGTGGCATCGCACACACTCTGGTTGACTGTCCTGTTCCGTTAACAGCAACAACCAGACACCCCGCCCTGCCAGCCCCTGCCCCTCTGCCCTAGAGTGGCCCACCTCCTCTCCTGCTTTCCTGCCTCTCTGCCTCTCAGGTGATTCTGCCTCTGTGTGTCCCCCTGTGTGTGTCCCCCACCTGCTATTCCTGGAACCCCCTGGAGGGAGCTTGGCTTAGACGCCCCCAGGAAGAGATTGGTCATGTTCTCTTGCTTGAGTTGTCCAATAAAACAGAATCCCAGTGCCCAGTCCTGGGCCCTAAAACAGCCCTGGCAAGAAGCCCAGTGACACACAAGAACCAAGAAGGTGCCTGTGCTGCTAGAGGACAGGACCTGGGGACAGGAGCGAAAAGGGGCTTTCCCACCTCTGTCGAGCAAGATGGGAGGGAAGTGCTGACTGACGCTAGCTAGAGGGACGACAAGCTGGACTTCGTGGGGGCAGTTCCTAAAGCTTACTGGTAGCATATACAGAGATGAGGATAGGACACAGGGGCAACTCAAACATCGCCTTTCCTGGAGAAATCTCAGTTTGGAAAATACCCATTCATCCACAAATATTTGAGGGCATAGGTACTGGGTTTCTTAATATCTAGACCCCCGTGTGGCTCTCATCCACCTGCCGGTGCTCACATCTTTGGACGTGTGGCAGTGACCCCTAGTGGCAGACAGGCAGTACTACAGTTACTACTACAGTGCATGGTGGGAGGGTGTGGAGTGGGTGGGGAGGTCGGTGTCCAGATGACCCGGAGCAGCACAGACGAGCCCCCAGCGTGGGGAAGGCAGGAGTTGATGGGTAAAAGTTTTGAGATGGTAAAAGAGAAGAAGCAGGAGAACCAAAGAGGCTGTGAGCAAGAGAGGAGGCAACCTGAGGCTGGCCGGAGGCAGCGGCCTGAAGCTACCTGAAAGTGCAGGTGTAGCCATCGGGGTGGGAGATTAGCTGGCTGCTGTCTCTTGGTGGAGAGGGAAGAGTTTGGCCTGGTCCTCAGCCTCGTAGCCGCACGGCAGGTCACTCCTAGGGGAAGAGACCCATCCAATCAGCACCATAGAAATGAAGGCATTCCTGTCGTGGTCACTCAGATTGCATTCCTGTGCAGTGAGGAAGGCAGGGACTACTCGTGTTTTGCAAGAATACAGGGAAACTCAAGGCCAGAGGGATGTCAATGCCTTGTCCAAAGTCACGAGGCTCCCAGAGGCGGGAAGAGAAACCCAGGTCATCAGACACCACGATGTTTTCTTCCAGACCCCTTCACGGGATTGGGGAGAAGCCAGAGAGGGGACTGAGAAGGGGACAACGTTCTGCACTGAGACGGGGGAACGACCGACTGGATCTCCAGGACAGTATGGTGGTGGCAAGAATGATGTTCATTTCCCCTTCCTTCCCCCAAGGCTCCAGGGAACCTCTCAGTGGGTTACGAGGGAAGTGTGATCATTTCTTCTGGTCCCACCCAGAGAACCTAAGGGTAGTGGGGGCTGGTGTACCTGTTGTCATTGATATCTGTGGCATTTCCTGAAGAGTCATCATTGAGAACACAGAAGCAGAAGAAAAAGGAGATTGGGCGTTAGAAAGTCTCCCCAAGCCCTCTCCCATCCTAATCCCTCAGAGAAAAAGGTAAACTCTCGCCATCCTCAGCTGTCTCAAGCTGCAGCATTCTTTTGCTTGAGAAAAAGTCTCCCTGACCCCTCACTAAGGAGAGGGAAAGAGGACAGGAAGGTAAGGATGGGGACAGGCATGGTAATAGGAGGAATCCAAGAGCGAAAGGAACAGGCAGTGCCAATGCTCAGGCTGTGGGAACAGGGTTACTTTTTTTTGTGGCATACGCATCTTTTCTTCTTTTTAAGAGACAGAGTCTCACTCTTGCTCAGGCTAGAGTGCAGTGGCCTGATCACAGCTCACTATCACCTTGAACTCCTGGCCTCAATGGATCCTCCTGCCTCGGCCTCCCTCAGGGCACTACCATGCCTACTTATATGTCTTCTTGTTTGAAGCCCTGGCACACTAGAAAGGTTCGGTTCATGTTTGTTGCGGACTAGGGTCACTTAACATGCATCTCTCAACTTGCCTGGGGGACCTCAAATGCTGAGCTGCCCAGCTTTCTCACTCACCATTGTCCATGTTGGCCTTCTGGTAGGAAGCCAAGGGACCGCCAGAAGACGTGGCTCCACTGCTGGCACAGGAGTTAGCAAAGCTGGGCACAGAGGAGAGGGGGCAGAGGAGAGAGAAGGGAGACGTAGCCGATTCTGAGGACCTGCCGCTATTTTGAGGACCGCTAATCCACACTTAGCAACAGAGGCACACGCCCCTCCCAGCCCCAGAGAGTAGAGGACAATAAACACAGCTACAGACTTGAGGGGGTGGGGGGCGGGGGCCCGCAGGCGGGCAGATGCCCACGCTCTGATCAATAGGCATGGAGTTGAGAAAGGGTTAGAAATGAAGTTACTGACTGGGCTCGGTGACTCAGCCTGTCATCCCAGCACTTTGGGAGGCCAAGGCGAGTGGGTTGCCTGAGCCTGCGGGTTCAAGACCAGCCCGGGCAACTTGGCGAGACCCCGTCTCTACAATAAATCAAAAATTAGCCAGACGTGGTAGTGCACGCCTGTAGTTCTCGCTACTTGGAAGGCTGAGGCGGAAGGATCGCCTGAGCCCAGCAGGTCTATGCTGGGGTGGCCGTGAGTGTGAGTGTGCACTCTAGCCTGGGTGACACAGTGGGACTTCAACTCAAAAAAAAAATGAAATGAAGTTACTTCAGAAGACAATTAAGCCTCAACCAATCGCTGACCCAACCCTATGCCTTGTCACATCCAGCGAGCCTTGGGTTGGGACTCCAGCCCGCACCCCTGGTCACTCACTACATATCTGAAGTGGAGCTAGGTGTGGCCTGCAGGTACAAATTCTGGTAGTTCTGGAAGAGGCTGTTGGTGTAGCTGATGCACTCAGGGCTCCGGGTGCCATAGGGGTTGGTGGGGGAAGATGCTGGGTAGTGGCCGGGCCGGACAGGTTTGGCTGTGGAAAGGACAGAAAACACCTGTGAGAAGGCTTGTTACCCTGCAGTTGTCCTGGTCTCTGTGCTCATTTATCCAGGGTTGAACTGTGTTGTCTGTAAGGTAATCACTTTTTGGGAGGGAAGTAGGGTGAGACTGGGAGTAGGTAGGAAGTAATAATTGGCCAGGCATGGTGGTTCATGCCTATAATCCTAGCAATTTGGGAGGCCAAGGTGAGAGCATCGCTTGAGGCCAGGTGTTCAAGTCCAGCCTGGAGGACATAGCAAGACCTTGCCTCTATTTAAAAAAAATTACAAAAATTAGCCAGGCGTGGCCGGGCATGGTGGCTCATGCCTATAATCCCAGCACTTTGGGAGGCAGAGGTGAGAAGATTGCCTGAGTCCAGGGGTTCAAGAACGCCTGGGCAACTTGGCAAGACCTCGTCTCTACAATAAGTCAAAAAAATCAGCTGGGCATGGTGGCGCACACCTGTAGTTCCAGCTACTTGGAAGGCTGAGGCGGGAGGATCGCCTGAGCCCAGCAAGTCGAGGCTGCAGTGGCCGTGAACATGCCACTGCACTCCAGCCTGAGTAACAGAAAAACAACTCAAGAAAAAAAAAATGTAAGCAGTAATCTAGCTGCTCAGCACTCAGGGATTTGCTGAATTTGCTCCAGGAGGTAATCCCACCTTGCCTACTGATATCCACTCACCAATCTGGGCAGAATGGCCTCGCTTGCCCGAGCTCTTGTAGCGAACAGCCTCTTTGATGCGGTCCACCTCCTGCTGGTACCGGCGCTTGTCCTTCATGGCGCCCTCCTTGGCCTCCTTCAGTGCACCCTCCAGGGCCTTAACTCTCTCAGCCGTAGCCCTAAGTCGTTTTTCCAATTTAGGAAGCTCACAACGCAGATCTGCATTGTCACGTACCAGCTACGGGGTGAGCCAGACGGAAGAGCCGAAACAAAGGTGAGTGGCCCAAGACAGCCAGGCAGAATGTGGGGGTGGGAGGAGAGAGAAGAAAGAAAAATCAGGAGTCAGAGAAGATGGAGACCATGTTGTTTCCTCGAAAGGACTCATTTCCTTAATGTACCACACTGTTCTGTCCAGTTCTTTCCTTCTCCCTGAGCGAAGGGTGCAGTGGTCACACATTAAGAAGTGACATCGTTTTCTAGGCAGCAACACCTACCATCTCCAGTGCAGCCCAGAGCTCTAGTGACAGCACCCTGTCCTGTCTCCGTCTGGCCTAGACATTCTCCTCCCCCACATCTGAGGGCCAGACCAACAGCCCCAAGGTGAACATGGGATGAGACGCCCCCTTCCCCAGAGAGAGCTTTGGGGACACGCACAGGGTGGGGTCGCAGGGGCACAGTGGTGGACTGCAGGGTGCTTATGGTGTGGAGGAGAATGAGTGCAGGTTGGAAAGGACAGAGCAGGTGTGGGAGCTGGCACTCAGAGCCCCCCACATACACGTGACATGCGGAGGTGCCCCGTAGGAAGGAAAGAAGATGTTCGAGGTCTAGCAGACATTTTTGTTCATTATCTTCACATTTAAGGATTTCCTGGGCTGTCCCTCCCTCATTTAAATTAAGCAGAGTGTGGTAGCAACCACCTTGCAGCCAGAATAGACTTCCTGATCTTTCTACAGGTTTCTGTGCAACTACTGGGGGGGAGCAAAGGGGGCAGGGCCTTGGAAGACGGCAGGTAAATCGGTGTAGCAGGGAAGGCTGGGGTAAAAGGGCAGAGCCAGAAACCCTTCCATGCGGTTTCATCTGGACAATTTATGGATTATAAGCAATGTTCTGCTGTGATCCTAGTTTAGCAGACTAGGTGATCGGGCTCAGTCCTGGCAAGCAAAATTCTGTTAACTGAGAAGTTTTTACATCTCTCTTCTAAAAGTTGGTACCCATAGAAACCGGGAAGAAACTTAGCTTATTCTTAGTTTAGTCTTTTTGCCTCAGCATAACCATTAGAAAGCGTTCAGACATTCTACTGCAGGACAAGCAGCAGTCTATCCCATCCCCTCTCAGCAAATCTCTATCAGATGCTAGACCAGGATAGCCCAACCTTTCAATTTATGGTTTAGCATAATAATCTCTTTTTTTTTTTTTTTTTTGAGTTGGAGTCTCACTCTGTCATCTCTAGTAAACTTTTATGTTCCTTGTCAAGGCTGAAGATCAAAAATCACCCTTTGGCTGGCCAAAGTCATAAAAGTGATGACCACCTTTGGTCAAGGAGTTTGTGAATTGTAAATGTCTACCAAGTCTCTTGCAGAAAAAACCCCACCAGGCCCAAACTCCCCAAGTTAACCTAATCAGCCCTTTGTGACCTAAGTGACACAGATAAACCTCACCATGGCAGCAATCATGTGACTAACCCACCCATCTGCCTACTGTCCATCACCTGATGTCAGTACCTGCGCTTGCCTGCCCCTTTGTGATGACGTGGAACAGACCACCACCCAATTACCTTAATGATCTTTCCCCATCAAGGGGAATGGTTAAAAGGACTCAACCACAAGCACCCAGCGGCCACTGCCTTGCTGGACTCTGGTGTGGCCACATGCTTCCTGGCTTTGGCCCCCTCCCCAACCTTGGGGAGGTGAATCTTCCTTCTCCCTTCTCTCTCTCTAATTTACTTTTAAATAAATTTTCTTTCATTGTCTCTTTGTGTGTTGTAATTCTTTGCATTACTCGGATCTCTGATTACCAGCCCCGTCTGGACCCTCCGAACCAACATCTCCTTTTCCCTTCTGTCTTGTGCCTGCTGAGGTAGGAAATTGTAGCGAGCCCTATCTTTCCTGGAGCTGAGTAGTTTTTGGTCTTTGGGACTTCGAGGCTTCAATGAGGGAAAAGGAAACAGCACGTGGTTGGGTTTTTTTTTCTTTTTTGTTTTTAAGCAATATACTATGATGCATTTGGGGGAGGGAGAGTGAACACAGAATACAAACAGAATGGCAGAACCGATGACAAATGTTTCCTAGCTGCCTTTCAACTTTTCTGGAATGTTGGTTCTCAGCTTCATAATAAACAAAGGGAAAAGAGATATAGCAACGCCCTCTGCGGGCCCACAGAAAATAAATACACCCTGCAGACCATCAGGGGTCACAGGTTTGAGATTCATTACGTCCAAAAAAGATGTACCGAGCATTTACCATCTAGGCTACCGTTTGCACTGGAGGAAAAAGACGTGGATGTTGGAGGCTAGTGGGAATATGAGTTCCCATGGAATCTGAAGGTGGATTTGAAAGGAAAGGAATGAAGTGTAGGTTAGCGTACTTCATATGACTCCATTAAAAGAGCCAGTTGACCGGGAGCGGTGGCTCAGCCTGTAATCCCAGCACTTTGAGAGGCCGAGGCGAGAGGATTGCCTGAGCCCGGGGGCTCGAGACCAGCCTGGGCAACTTGGTGAGACCTCATTTCTACAATAAATCACAAAAGCTAGCTGGGTGTAGTGGTGTGTGCCTGTAGTACCAGCTGCTTGGAAGGCTGGGCAACAAGAGTGAGACTCCAATTCAAAAAAAAAAGAGCCAGTTGACAGGCTGTGCAGCCCTGTCATCAAGCTCAGACATTCGGCGCCCCTCCATATACACCAAACATTTCCTGTCCTGATTCCTGTGAACCGCCCTCCTGCCTCTCCACCCCACGCCTTTGAAACCCAGTCACCCTCCTAAGGAACCACAGCAACAGGGAAGGGAACAGAGAAACCACAACCTGATACACACGACCTTTGACTGGTCCCACCCAGGGGCTGGAGGGCCATCTCGGGGACATCATTAGTGTCCCTGCCTGCCTCAATTCAGCCTAAGCAGATGGAGTTCTCTCCACGAGAAAAAGCCCAACTCCCTTGCTGCTTATCATCACCCTGCCTTCCTGCCTTCCATCTCTGGCTACAGCCTAGCCAGTCTCTCAGTATAGAGTTCCAGCCCAGCCTCCTCAGCCTCTGTCAGTTTCAACCTCTCCCTCCAAGGTCAGCAGGGAATTCCGCTTTGAGCAGAGATGGGTTAGAAATTTTGAGAAGGGAAAACAGGCATGAAACAAAGAACAAGGGAAAAGTGAGACCACATATTGCATAAAGAAGGGACTTATAGGGAAAGTAAAAGAGGATAGTGAGGAAAACTCGCAGCTAGCCTTTCCTGACTCCAAGGGGGTCCGAAGATTGGGCTATATCCTAGGTACCTGGCCTCACAAGGTCTCTTCAGCCCTGCTCTGATTCTTACCTGTTTGTGAACCTTTGTAAGCTGTTCCAGGTTGTTCTCAAGAAAGGAAATCTTCTGCTTTTGGGAGTGAATCCCCCCACTGTCCTCGGGCTCCATTTCTGCACTCTGAGTAGAGACAGACGGAAAGATATGGCCATCCCGAGGACACACAGGTCCCACCCAGCCAGGCCAAGTCAGCGCCACAGGGGGCAACAGGGTCAGGAGAAACCTGAGAATGAAAGGAGAATGTGGGGGCTGCTCAGACCCCCGAGAATGGCACTCACTTTCTTGACTCGAGTCGTGACGTCTTGAACGAACAGCTTGCGAAGGTTGTGGAGGGTCTGGAGTTCCCGGGCCTGGAAAGAATGACAAGACATTGGGGACAGCCAGGTCCCAGGTCAGCCTTCTTGCTCCAAAGTTATTGGAAGCAGAAATTGACCTTCCATGTGACCCAGCAACCCCCGCTACTAGGAATACACCCAGAGGCACTCAAATCATTCTACAAAAAACATAGCTGCACATGCAAGTTTATTGCAGCACTATTCACAATAGCAAAAACATGAAACCAACCATGCTGCCCATTGAAACTGGATTGGATTTTAAAAATGTGGTTCATATACACACTGGAATATTATGCAACCATAAAGAAGGACAAACATATGGACTTCGCAGCAACTTGGATGGATCTAGAATCTATCATATTCAGTGATCTATCACAGAAACAAAGAACAGAGTACCACATGTTCTCACTCATAAGCGGACCCTGAACAATCAGCATAATACTTTAAGAAAGGAATACTACGGCGGGGGAGGATGGCGGGGGTGACACGACATCAGTAAGACTACCTGATCTCAAACCAGGCAAAGTGGAGACCAAAGGGAGGCACAAATTTACCTGTATGATGACCACTTGTATAACTAAACCCGCATCTCTAAAATTAAAAAACTGGCTGGGCTTGGTGGCTCAGCCTGTCATCCCAGCACTTTGGGAGGCCAAAGTGAGTGGATTGCCTGAGCCCGTGGGATCAAAATCAGTCTGGGCAACTTGGCGAGACCTCGTCTCTACGATAAATAAAAAATTAGCCGGGCATGGTAGCACGCGCCTGTAGTTCAGGCTACTTGGAAGGCTGAGGCGGAAGGATCGCCGGAGCCCAGCAGGTCGACGCTGGGGTGGCCATGAATGTGCCACTGCACTCTAGCCTGGGCAATGGAGTGAGGCTCCAACTCAAAAACTAAAACTAAAAAAGAAAACGGTTATTGGAAGCTTCAGTCTCTCTAGCCAAGTGAGTCACTCAGTCTTTAGGAAAAATGTGTCCTGTTTATGCCACAGACTGACTGCCGAAGGGCAGGGGGAACGGGGTCAGGAAGATACCGCGGGAAGAGATAAAGCCCCCATTCCATTCCCCACAAGTCCTGGTAACTTGGCACAGAAGGATGCCACTCACAACTGTCTCCTCCAGACCCTTGAGGTCCTGCTTGGACTGCTCATGTCGCTCGTACAGAAATCTGTAGCAAGAAAAATCAGGAAAACAAGGGAAACAGAAAAATACCTCAGGACTCCCTTTCCTCCCCTTCTTCTTCCACTCTTTTTATCTCTATTTTATTATTATTCATTATAAAATTACTGATGTTTACTATGCAACAATTCGAGAAGAATTTAAAAAGAGATAATCAGCTGGGCTCGGTGGCTCAGCCTTCCAAGTAGCCAGAACTACAGGTGTGTGCTATCATGCCGGCTAATTTTTGATTTATTATAGAGACAAGGTCTCGTCAAGTTGCTTGGCTGGTCTTGAACCCACGGGCTCAGGCAATCCACTCACCTTGGCCTC
>CAUYQG010116490.1:0-15560 GCA_963574415.1 Tarsius wallacei | reverse complement strand
GTTCTTCATCCTCAGGACTGTGCTCTGATCTTCGAGCAGGACATGGTGCTACCTTTTAAAAGATTGAGGCACAAGCAGGGGGTTGTATCCCTGCAGTTAGCACTAGTAGTTAGAATTTAGTTATATCCAAATTTCTGTAATCGTCAGGAAACTGGAGGAGTAAAAGTGTTCTCCATGATTGCATTTTTTTTTTACTTCATAACTTTCAGTTTTTGTATATTTTGAGGTTATCCTACCTTTGCATTGAAGTTCATGATTATTATGTCTTTCTGGTGGATTTTCCCTTTGATTACTGGATAGCTTCTTTACCTTGCTGTATTAACTTTCTATTAGTTAGTATTAATTGGATATCCCTCTTTCCAGTCCCATGTTCTTATTTTTTAAAAATTGTTTTGCATGGTTTTAAAAGTGTCTCTTCTAAGCAGAATACATTTTATTTTTTAAATAGCTTTGATAATTCCCATATTTGGATAGGGATTTTATTGTTTACATTTATGTTTGTAAGTATACTTGTTTTTATTTATATTGTCTTTTTTTGAGTTTTCTATGACCATCCCTTTTTTTGCTCCTTTTTTCCTCCATCTTGCTTTTTATTGGATTGTTAAAGATTTCTGTATTTCATTTTTTTGTCTTTGCTTATTTGAAAACTATCAGTTTTTTTTTCTTTAGCGATCCCTTTTGCTTTTTATTTTTTTATTTTTTTTATTTTTTTGAGTTGGAGTCTCACTGTCGCCCAGACTGGAGTGCAGTGGCCGCTCCCGGCCACCGCAGCCTCGACCTGCTGGGCTCCGGCGATCCTTCCGCCTCAGCCTTCCAAGCAGCCGGAATTACAGGCGCGCGCTACCACGCACGGCTGATTTTTTTTTAAATTTATTGTAGAGATGAGGTCTCACCAAGTTGCCCAGGTGGGTCTCGAACCCGGGGGCTCAGGCAATCCACTCACCTCAGCCTCCCAAGGCACGGGATTACAGGCTGAGCCACCAAACGCGGCTTAAATTTATTTTTAAAAATATGCCTGAGGAAGAGTCATAGAAGAGGGGCTCTTTAAAATATATATTTTTTTAAGTTAAAAATGTGATGGCATTTTTAAATTGAAGGAATTATTTTGTTAATTACTGGCTTTTTTGTTTATTTAAACACCTTATATTCAGAGCCAGTTTTTAAAACTCCACTTTATTTATACTCCTAACTGGAGCTTTGAGGGATTCCCTCTTAAACCATTTAGGGACTGATGGAAAAAAGTCATTTGGAACAATTTGTAGGCAAGTCTCTTCTGCCAAGGTGTGTGTTCCATCCTTATGTCACATTTCATTGCATCTGCACAGTGTCTGTTTCCAAACAAAACACATATTATTAATTTTGGCAATATTTTGCCTATGTACAAGAAGTTATTTGTAGAAATATTTACCTAAGGCTAGAGGAAGTCTTGCAGATCTATCAAAGTTGAATGTTGCTCCATTGAACTGTGCTATGAGTATCTTTGGAAGAGCCCTTCTTGGGAGAATGGCATTCTTCCCTCTTGGGGTCAAGAAGGAAGAGTGAACAGTTGAAAACCAACCGCCCAGTTGTGGAAAGGTGTCCTCCCATAGAATGCATGACTTGGTGAATAAATCTGTGACTTTGGGCCCTCGGTCTCACTTGCCTTGTCTTCGCAGTGATGCTGTAAGGAGCCTCAGTGGGTACCGTGCACAGGCTGACTCGGCACTCAACACCATTAGAATGTAGCACTGTCTCTCTCTCAGCAAAATGACCATTCAAAAGAAAATCTGTGAAAATTCAAAAATTTTAAAGAACATTTGAACATTCAAGATTGGGATTCTGTAGGAGAAGACTGGGAATGATAAGGATTCAGTCCATCAAACCGTTGTGTATATACAACATATGTTATATGCAGGCAATCTTCAGTTTAAGCCAGGGTTGTTTTCCAAAAGATCATCTGAAAAACATTTTGGAATGAATTCTTTCCTCATTAGACATAAAACTATGCACACAAAGTCCTTAGGCAAACAGAGCCAATTTAACTCATACTATGCTTGAAATACAGATAGAGCTGCTGAGGGGGTCAGTTCTCATCACTAATATTCTTCCCCAGTGTTCCTATAAACATTGAAATTCCAACATTTGTGGACAACCCAACATCCTGGAGTACTTCTGACAACTGGAGAATGTGACATAAACACTTTTTTATTAGCTGGTGTATCTTGATATTGGAGTTTAGAGATGTGCCTATTAGCTATAAAACTATAAAACTATGGTAGTATAGAAATGAATGACCACATGAGTGACAGTCCTATGTCCTCTGTGTATCTCAAGGTGAGAATCTGTGGGCTATGGGTAATGAAAGGTTGAAGGGGAGAGGAAAGGATGGGATAAGGAAATCTTGGCCTTTCCTTCCTTCCATCGATGCCTAATCTTCCCAGTCATGGTTACCTTCTGCTATCTTAAACACATTCTACTATAAAAACATTGATAACCTATGGCTAGACTACACATTTGAGAAACATTATGGGTTCAAAAGCATTTATAAACAGAGGTAGGAGCCATCTATCCACTGTTGTAACCAGGAATACATTTTCTTGTAGAAATAAATGACCATTTACCAAGAGTCTTGGTACATATTCCATTTTTCAGTGGGTTCTGCCTGTACTTTTAGGGTTGAGTGAGCATGATAAGAAAACTGTGAAATGCTCCATTCTCATGGGAGGTACAAGATTTTTTTCCTTTGGAACTCAACTGTTCTACCACGTTGTACACCTAGAGACCAGTCTCAACAATGTGTTTTTTAGACAAAAATAAATTTCAAAGCTTTCCATGCTTGATTTTTTGTGAACATGAGCTTTCCTGTGTGAGAAACTTTAAAGCATGTATGAAAATTATGGTGGTGCCCATGGGGTCACTTTAGAGTATAAAAAAAACAGATGGCGAGAAGTTCATTGACATGACCTGCTGTGAGATATTAACACATTAATTTATTTTTCTTCCCCCATGATTGTTCTTCTGGCCATCTTGAAAAACAGCCAAGAAAACCGTTTCTCCTAATTATTTCCAATGATTTTAGGTTCATCTAGACATACAATTAAACAAATTATCTATGCTTTGGGAACACCGATTTTAAACATCAAATGTTTACATTTCTATAGAAATCTGCCCCACCAGATTTTAGCCTTAAAGGCTAAAACCAAAATATTTTGCTCATTCTTGTATGCTGAGCAGTTGCTCAGTAGATGAGTTAAGTAATGTGGTCTCATGAGCCAGGAAAAATGTGGCTCACAAGTGAACCACTTAGAGCAAACGATGCATGTTTTATATCTTAGATTTATAACACCCGATGAAGACATATTCTAAAGAATTTTTATGTTTACAGATCAGTGCATGTTCAGGAAGAAAGAACTAGAGTCATGTAACACTTTGTATACTCCTGTTCAGAACACATTCAGGTCTATTTCCTCTCTTTCCCTCTCTCCATCTCTAGTTTTCATACTTTCCCTGGTAATTCATCAGCTAGAACTCTTTTTTTAAAAGTTTTTATTTTAAAGATGCGGGGTACAATTCATGGTTAGGTATACAAATGTTCATTATGCTGGTACCCTTGTTGATGAGGTGTGCCCTCCCTCCACTGGCAGTTTCCCACTGTTGCCAGTCCCACCCCCTAACTCCCCTGGCAGTTTCTCACTACTGCCAATCCCTTACTTAGAGTATTATGATAATTAGATATAACTCTTTTAACTGTAATAGCAACTCCTACTCAAATTCAGTAAAACAAAAAAATGACTAAACTACTCTTGCAGGAGAGCCGCCTTTAGGGGTCAATGATTCGATGACTCAGAAACATCACCAAGGACTCAGTTTTTCCCCCATTTCTCTGTTCTGCTGTCCTTGGGGTTGGCTTCTTTCTCAAACAGCAAATGAAGTAACAGGCTCCTTTATCCATGTGCACCAGGAAAGAGAGAGGAACCTCTCCCCAGCCATTCAATACAAGTCCTTCTTTTGAGGCCACTTACGTCATGAAGGGCAGTAACAATACACAGAATGCCGTGTGCTGATTGGCTTGGATTAGGCAGGATCCACCTCTTGAGCTGAGGAAGGCTTTCTCCACCTGTACCATAGGACTGTGTGTAGAAGGGACAAGGAAGTAGACACCTCAACAAAACAGGCTGTTGGGAAGGGAGAAGTGGGGAACCAATGCTGGATAAGCATACGACAGGGCCCATGAAAGTAAGGCCGCTGCACTTAATTTTGCCTTCTTTTTATTTATCCCTGCATACGGTTGCAGACTCTCTGCCCTTCTACGGAGTTCCTCAAGTTATATATTGGCCCCTTTAGTAGGCAGGGGGTGTCTCATGTTATGAACAGCTGTGATGCTGTCTTCATCTTCTGGTCTAAGCTGCTGAGGTCTCCGGTGAACACCGTGGTCGGAAATCACTCATGCACGAGAGCCTGTTCTAGGCCAATGGGTGCTTTGTTCTTTGAGGCATGTGCCAGAATCACACTACATTCTGTGCAGAGGTGGGGAGATGCTTCTATCTCAGGGAGTTGGGTTTTTTTTTTTTTTTTTCTTTTCTGGGGTCTCACTCTGTCACGCAGGCTAGAGTACAGTGGTGCAATCATGGCTCACCACAACCTCAACCTCCTGGGCTCAGGTGATCCTTCCATCTTCAGCCTCCCCTAGTAGCTGGGACTACAGGCATGCCACCACACCTGGCTAATGTGCTTGTGTGTGTGTGTGTGTGTGTGTGTGTGTGTGTGTGTGTGTGTGTTTTATTACATTTATTTATTTATTTTTGGAGAGGTGAGATCTCACTATATTGTCCAGGCTGGTCTTGAACTCCTGGGCTCACGCAATCTACCCACCTCAGCTTGCCAAAGTGCTGGGATTACAGGTGTGAGCCACCACACCCTGTTATCTTAGGAAGTGTTAAGTGAAAATGACTCTGCTTAAAATGCTTTCTGCTCTCCGTTCCTTCATCTTTGAGGTTCAGACCTAGGCTGTGAGAACAGAACTGGAGGACAGTAGACCAGTGATGGAGCTGCTGAGGTTGGCTTCCAGGTTTCTGGCTAGGACTGCAGGGTGGAATACGTTATAATGAGGGGTCAGACTCTGTGATATTTAGTGTCCAAGTTAAATAGACCAAGGTAGGCGATTTGGGAACTGTTTTACCCCTCATAAGGTCATGTTATGGGAAAATGGGTTCCAGACTTCAGACTTAGAGTTGGGCTCATAATAATTTAGAACACAATCTGTTTGCAGGTTGTGAATTACTTAAATAAATTGTCGGCCTTTTTGCTACTGTTGTCGTCCTCTTTTCCCCACAATACTATGTCATTAGAAGAGAAAAAAATAGAACTTTTCTTCCTGCCTGTGTCAAGGCTTTAATGATTCGATTTAATAATTAATGTCAAGGTTGAGCGGGGGGGCTTTCTGCTGGACTGTTTTTTTTTTTTTTTTTTTCTTTCAATTCCTTGAGTCACCAGCACAGGCTCCTGGGGAAAGGTCGTGGTTGCTTTCAGCTATAAAATATGTTGTAACTCCCAGCGGCCGCAGGCATTTGTTCCTTTGTTCCTTAAGGTTTGGCTAACCAGGGGAGTTAATTGGGGTAGCATGGGAGCCCCACTAAGGAGCTCAGTTAGTAGAAGGAAAGCACAGTTAATACAAGGAATTCATAGTGTATGAACTTGGCCTCAGTGGGTCTACTTGCCCACGCCAGGGGCCTTGCTTCCACCTCTTACGCAGAATGGTTATCCAATAGGTCTGTTGTCTCCTTTCTTTCTACATTGGAAGTGCTCTCTTTTGAAACAAAGCTTTCTGTTAAAAAGGAATAAAAGTATTGCAACAGAGATATGTGGTTTCTTCTGTCTTTCCTCTACCCTGACAATACTCTGGATCAAAAGAGGTAAGTTACATAAATAAAATGTGGCTTCCTGGACAAAATGTATTAAGAGGGTCAGATGTCGCACTTTCCACAGTCCAATGGAGTTGTGGTTGTCTGAAGTCAACCAATACACATTCAGGTTGGAATGCTGCCCAGAGACGAGAGTTTAGGAACAAGGGTATACTTGGCTTTGCGCTCATGCTGAGGTCGCCACAAGATAACATGGTCCCCCACCTCCCAGTGCCCTCTGCTCTCACTCTGTCCATCTACAGCTCCCGTCAGTTCCCCATCCCACACTCTCTTCACTTCAGCTGTGTGGCCCATGCCCTGCTAACTTGCATCAGTGCCTGCTTGCCTCATCTTGTCTGCTTGGAGCAGGACCATACCTTCTAGATAATCAACTCATGCCTCTGCCGCTTTGTATTCACCTCTGCATGAGATATTCTGTATCTAGAATATCTCATGTTACTGATGAGAAAATTGAGGTCCAGAGGAAGTCAGTGATGCCACCAAATTTGCATAGCAAGGTCATGTCAGAGACTGAACTAGAATCAAGGTATCTTGTCTTCTAGTCTAGTGTGGCTGCCATCGTACTAACAGTATTTAAAATATTTTTCAGTAAGCCGTGCATGGTAACTCTCTCCTGTTAGCCCAAGCACTTTGGGAGACCGAGGCAGGAGGGTCACTTAAGCCCGGAAGTTCAAGACCAGCCTGGACAACATAGTGAGACCTCATCTCTACAAAAAATTAAAAAAAAAAAAAAAATTAGCAGGGTGTGGTGGCACATGCCTGTAAGTCCCACCTACTGGGGAGGCTGAGGTGGGAGGATCACTTGAGGCTGCAGTGAGCCAGGATTGGGCCACTGGGCAACAGAATGAAACCCTGTCTCAAAAAAATAAATAATTTAAAAAATTTTTTCTCCAAAAAAGGGGTGTGTGTGTGTGTGTGTGTGTGTGTGTGTGTGTGTGTATGCAGTACTTAGGGATGCCAAGCATTTAAATAATACAATGTGAAAATTGGGCCCGCTTAAACATATATTAGGTTAGGTTGGTATCACCTTTACTTATCTAACTACTAAAATTTCAAGTTTTCAGCATTCCTAAAATGTTTGCTCACCAGTCATTTTAAATATTGTATTGATGTAGCCATATTTTTTTTCATAAGAATTTCTACATGTGACTTTGTGGATACTTAGCCTTTCACTAAGGATTGACATGGAGAAGACTTTTTCTATGATCTGTTCAACCAAGTCTTGTGTTTTCAACTTGTGTACGAGACAGCATTGTGGTGTCTTCGTAGGACATAAAAATGGGGTTTGAGGCAGAGGGAGCTTCTGTTTGTTACACACAATCGAACTTCACAAAGTATCTTGGAAAAGCATCATCTGAGGCACAGAATCGAGTGACAGCCTGCTGTGGTCTATAGTTTTTCTTGTTTTTAGTCTACTTTGTTCTGTTTGTAATAAATGTGTCTACACAATATGTTTAATTAATTCAAGCAGAAATATTTTCCTGCATTGAATGCACATTAAAATTACTTGGGACAAAATATATCCTGGTTTTCCTCACACAGCTGTGCTGCTAGGGAGCTTTTGGAGAAGTTGGATTCAGAAGTCTAGAAATAAATAAAGATATCAGAAGCAGAGATGACTCTCCTTTAGAACCACAGGGGATAATGAATTCTCCAACAATTACAAGTAAAAATGCTGTTGGATGGTGGAGTGCTCCTTGTTCCTTTAAAAGATTTCCCACAACCGGGTGAGGTGGCTCATGTCTATAATCCCAGCACTTTGGGAGGCCAAGGTGAGAGGATTGCTGAACCCACGGGTTTGAGACCAGCCTGGACAACTTGGCGAGACCTTGTCTCTACAATAAATCAAAAAATTAGCCAGGCATGGTGGGCGTCCCTGTAGTTCCATCTATTTGGAAGACTGAGGTGGAAGGATCGCCTGAACCCAGCAGGTTGAGGCTGCGGTGGCCGTGAGCATGCTGCTGCACTCCAGCCTGGGTCACAGAATGAGACTCCGACTCAAAAAAAAAAAAAAAAAGATTTCCCAGATGGTCAGCAGGTATGAAAATGCTCAAGGCCTCTTGTCCATTTGTGTATCAAGAGCTATAAAGAGCAGAAGTGTTTGAAGATTGTATACAGGGTGGCTAAAGTACACACAAATAGGTCTTTCCAGGAGTATGAAAGTGAAGACTCACTTTGAAAGTCTAGTTGCTGTTTTTCTAAGCCAGTTGCTGTTGGCTGTGAGAGCTTTCAATGAACTAGCAAATGCTTCCTGTGCCCACACATAACCTGAGTGAGAACCTTACTGTTGCTTATATCTGCCAAGAGCCGACATAACACATCAGCTGCCCTACCTGTAACTCTTGTTAAAAACGGAACACAAAATTATCGCGGGAGCCTTCAGCAACCGGAAAACTGTCTAAACAAAATGCTAAGTGATTTGGTTCTTTATGACTCCCTCGAATATTTTTCAACTCCCTATAATCCAGTTCCCGAAAAAAGGAATTATGGTTTTCTTGGAGAGCCAACAGTCTCCTTTTTACATTTCTGGATTTGTGTGTTTGATATTTTGATTTCTTCTACAATAAAATTTAATGGTCCATTTGAGAAATTGTACCCGTATTAAGCGTAGTTTCTATTATTGGTTAGTCTGCGGCGATTCTTGTGTGTTAAACGCTTCTTTGATCTGTTGAAACATCACGGTTGCCATGGAGTCTTGCTGGCAGATGACCAAGTGGGAGTTCAGCATTCCACTCAGCGGGGCTCCGAGCTCCCAATCAGGCCTGACCTGAAATACTAGCACAAAGGACTTTAAAATCAGAATGCTTTATGTGTAATCACTGAAAATAAGCTGATTATTTTGGGGGAAGAGTATGGCAAAGGTTAAAAAAAAAATTGTGTTTCATTTATCTAAATTCTGATTTGTTTCTGTAAAAAAAAATTCAATCTCTTGATGATACAAATACAAGTTGTCTCTAGTCCCCCTGCTTTGTACAAAGTCATACAAAACAGAATTAAGGTCTTAAGTGACCTTAAATGTAAGTAAAATGGGAGCCAAATTATTGTGACCAATATAGTTCATATATCTGGCAAATCATGTTTCATTTTATGGTAGTGATGACTGAAAGTAATTGCTAGTCCAAATTTATTTTTAAACTTTTTTTTTTTAATTGGAACCTTACTCTGTCACCCTGGCTGGAGTGCAGTGGCATGCTCACAGCCACTGCAGTTGCGACCTGCTAGACTCAGATGATCCTTCCACCTCAGCCTTCCAAGTAGTTGGAACTACAGGGGTGTGCCACCATACCCGACTAATTTTTTTGATTTATTGTAGAGATGAGGTCTCGCCAAGTTGCCCAGGCTGGCCTCGAACCTGTGGACTCAGGCAATCCTCTCACCTCGGCCTCCCAAAGTGCTGGGATAATAGGCGTGAACCCCCATACCTGGCTATTTTTAAACATTTTAACTTAAGCCTTCTTTTCAGGGTTTCTTTGCTTCTCCTCTACCTAGTTCTGTAGGATAGCCTAAAGTAAGATCCCTATAAACTCTGATGTTCTTTTTGTTTCTTTCTTTCTTTTTTATTTGAGTCAGGGTCTCACTCTGCTGCCCAAGCTAGAGTATAAGTGACACAATCATGGCTCACTGCAGCTTCGACCTCCTGGACTCAGGCAATTCCTCCCCCTCAACCTCCCCAGTTGCCGGGACTACAGGTGTACACCACTACACCTGATTAAGTTTATTATTATTTTTTTTTGTAGAGACGAGGTCTTACTTCATTGCCTAGGCTGGTCATTGTTCATTTTTTTAATGCAAACATTTGCACTGCCCCACGGTGGATTCAGGAAAGACAAAAGGATGTTTTAGACTTAGCGCCAACCCTCAGAAAGAAGGAAGGAAAGCCTTCAAGGCATATAGGTACAGATAGCTGGAATGTGTTTTTACTGTACAAATGAGTAGGAGCAAACAGAAAAGATGTCTTCTACTTGGATGGATGGGAAGTTGAAGAGGCTTCCAATATGGTTTTTGATTTCCTTCAGAGGTCATTCTGACCTAGTTTGATGACTGACTCCCTTATAATTGCATCTACTTGAACTCCTAAGGCTTCAATCTGTGGGGAGAATTAACCCTTCCGCTAGCATATAAAATCATACAATGCTCTTTGGGGTTACATTTTTGCCTTAACTACTTTTAATACCCTACTCGATGTCACAGTTACTAGAACTGTGTGTTTAGTCCTTTCGGCATCGTCCTGTGACGCAAGATAGAGAATGATTCTTAAACTTCAGGCAGGTTCTTACCAGAAGTGTTCTTTATGTGGACATTGCTCTAACTCAGATCTTGATCCTAAAATGTATTTCTAATTTCCTTTTGAAACCATTCCTGGGATAACTACGGGATTTCTGTATTTAAAGAAAACAGTGACTTTATTAATTTTTCCCCTTGTCCTTCAATGATATAATTGTTTGTTTTTCTTCATAAGCCCCATGGATTTTGATAGAAGAACAATATTGATTATACAGTATTTTCACATGTGTTTATGTTTTCAAAGTAAATAAACAATGAGGAGTCAATTTTAAAAAATCAGTAATATTAGGTTTTTTCCTAATAAAAAAAATCTACTTGGGCAGCTTTTCTCTCCATAGCCTCTCCCTGACCTTTATTTCATTGACTTTATAAGGAATATAATCCATTTAATCATATTTTAAAAACACGCATAAGATAAATGTTTGGTTCGTAACAAAGAATGAACCCAAGGACAGGGCACAGAGCTGGAAGGATAATCCAGAATGTCAACACTGAAGCACCAAGCAGGGCCACCACCCACAGCTACACAGTGTGTGTGTATATCTGCATACTCTACCTGGTGCTGATCACATCTCTCTCTGTGAGTGGACGCCCCCTGGAGTTGTGCCAACATATCAGTCCTAGAGTTCAGGGTGATTAAAAAGTGCTTTTACTTTCTTGTGTTCATTCGGCAAGACTTTGGGGTTCCCTTCTTATCCTAGGGACGTTGGGAAAATATTAGATCACAAAGCAGGTATAGCTGGCTAAAAAGCCTGTTCTTTGTTGGCCCCAAATAGTAGTTCATTTGGCTGAGGGAAATGGCATTGTGTTAACAACTCTTATGTTGTTTCTTTCTCCTTGGTCCTAAAGAGTATTTCTTGAAAGAGGAAAGGAAAGAGCCATTAATGAGTAAGAAGGAACCACAGTCCAAGACTGTTGAGGAATTGGTCAAGTCAGGAACCACTTGCTCAGTCAATCTGAGCCAGCCTCAATGGAAGCAGTCCATGTGCCAGGAGGTGCCAAGGATACCATGGCTAAATTAGAAGTGACACCTGCAAGGAACGTAGAGTCTGGCAGAGGTAAAAGATAATAGTTTTTAAAACCATAAGTGTATAATTTGAAATTGTGGTGAGTGCTATACGAATGAAGAGAACAGCACGCTCTAAAAAAGTGTGTTTCAGTAGCAGGAGATTAGGGAAGGCCTGTATGAAGCTGGGGCATGAATGAAAGAAAGCGTGAGTGACTGAATAAATAGCCAGAGGCTGGAGGCTGGCGAGCAGTGAGGGTGGGGTGGGAGAGAGACCGTTGAGGACTAGGTCTTGTGCGGCCTTGCGGGCCATGCTAAGGAGTTTGACTTTAATTCTAAATGCAACGAGAATGTATTTATAGGTTTGTGGTTTTTTTTTTTTGAGTCAGAGTCTCACTTTGTCACCCAGGTTAGAGTGCAGAGGCACACTCACGGCCACTGCAGCCTCGACCTGCTGGGCTCAGGCGATCCTTCTACCTCAACCTTCCAAGTAGCTAGAACTACAGGCATGTGCCATCACACATGGCTAATTTTTCTTGATTTATTGTAGAGATGAGGTCTTGCCAAGTTGCCCAGGCTGGTCTTGAACCTGTGGGGTAGGCAATCCTCTCACCTCAGCCTCCCAAAGCGCTGGGATTATAGGCATGAGCCACCACGCCTGGCCTGTTTATAGGTTTTAAGCAGTAGAACGAGGTAATCCAGATTATCTTCTTAAGAGTCACTCGAGATGGGTGTGGTGGTTCATGCTTGTAATGCCAGCACTTTGGGAGGCGGAGGTGAGAGGATTGCCTGAGTCCAGGGGTTTGAGACTAGCCTGGATAACTTGACCTCGTCTCTACAATAAATCAAAAAAATTAGCCAGATGTGATGGTACACACCTGTAGTTCCAACTCCTTGGAAGGCTGAGGCTTGCCTGAGCCCAGCAGGTCGAGGCTGTGGTGGCCCTGAGTGTGCCACTGCACTCCAGTGTGGGCAACAGTGAGACTTTGACTCAAAAAAAAAAAAAGAATCACTAACTGCTGGGTGGAGAATGAATTGAAGAAAGTGTGGTGGAGAAGGGTTAACAAATTGAAAGCCTTGTGCAATAGGCCAGTCAAGCGCTGATGGCCTCAAGGACCAAGGGATCCCTGATATTATAGAAAAAAGAAAATGATACCGGGAACCTATTCATTTATTTATTCTGAGTCGGAGTTTCACTGTAGCGAAAATTAGAGCCTGAATCCATGGATGCTCATGTGAATACATCAATGTTACTGGGTGCTTGGAAGTCCTGTGCAAATTTTGGCAATCACTGCCACCTCCTCTGTTTCTTCCTTTGTACCATTGTTTCTGAGGTGCCAAACAGACAGCATTTCTATTGTTTGATTGTGGAAATGAGTGAACGTTTAGATTAAAGATGATTTTACAGTTGTCTTAGAAGTTGACTCCTTTGAGAAGATCTAGTTCGTTACTCATTCTAACTATAAGCCTATATTAAATCGACTATATTTCACCAATAGGAGCATTAGGTAAAAATAAGAGGATAGAAAAAATGAGTTGATAATTGAAGGACTGGAAAGAGAAAAATGTGGTTATATGTTGTTTCTTTGTAGAGGTTTAATTTTATTTCTACACAGATAATTTTACAACAGGAAGGTGAGATGTCCTCATTTTTCAAGTCTGGGTGGGAAGAAAGGGTACCATTTATAGATGAAAGATGAAGACATCCTTCTGATATGCTCCTTTCTCTTTTAGTATTTCTGCAGGTAGACTCACAGCATGTGTGTCTGCTTCTAAGCAGCATGAAATAGATAATTCAGCATTTTCTGCCACATATCAACTCTGCTTATTTTCCCCCTCAAATTACATATTCTGGCAAGATTTCTCACTTGTCAAAGCATTTAATTATTGTGTTTGGCAGTCATGGTTGGTTGCATTATATAAACAAATACTTACTTCAAACATCGAAACAGATTTTTTTCATAGTCTGCCAGAAAGCGAGACTATTTGATGTGCAGTTTGGAAGCTGTATTTCTGATTATATAATTTAGGTCTGGGAATAGAATTTTGGCATTTATCTGCAGTTCTTATTGCCATACAAAATTAACCTTTAGCATCTTCTCCAAAAGGGCAAATCATCATGCATATAAGTTCCAAAAAAAACTTTTAAGGTAAGCTCTAGTATATTAAAAGATCTTTTTATCTTATATGCACATCTCTCTAGTACAGCATTACTTTAAAATACTATCTTTCTGTAATTGGTGACCTCTGCTGTTCTCTGGCTAACTCAGCCTCCATACCAGTCATGGAAGGGTCCCTAGGTGCTTAGATGAAGATTGTGGTAGACAAGAGTTCATTATCTTAGTGCTTGCTATCAAATGCTTAAAAATATTCAAGAACACTTCTCAGCTCACTGGATTCTAGGACATTATAGACACCTGTAGACGAGTAAAATTCAGGCAAGCAAAAGCTCTTAAAGAATTATTATTTAAAAATTCAGTTTATAGAAGAAAATGTAGGCTGGGCACAGTGGCTCACACCTGTAATCTCAGCACTTTGGGAGGCCAAGGTGGGAGGATTGCTTGAGCCCAGTAGTTCAAGACCAGCCTGGGTAACATAGCGAGACTGCATCTCCACAAAAAAAATTTAAAAATAAGCTAGGTATGGTGGCACACGCCTGTATTTCCATGTACTTGGGAGACTGAGGCAGAAGGATCACCTGAGCCCAGGAGGTCAAGGCTGTGAGCCGTGACCGTGCCACTGCACTCCAGTCTGGGTGACAGAGAGAGACTCTGACCCCACCCCGCTAAAAAGAAGAAAGTCTAACCCACCCTCCACTCCCACCCCCATCCCCACCACCACATACACAAAGAACTTAGACGTGAGGAATTTATTTAGAGAAAAAACTAAAACCTTCTGATATGTGTCATTCGCTCAGTGTTTGAATTCGGCTGCCACCTGTCTTCCTAGTCTGGTGTAATACTCTTTGTTTATAGAGCTGACCTTGTGGCACAGCAAGCAACAGTCTGAATCATCAGGGGCAGGTCAAATTGTAGTTTGGATACCACACTCACCTGCTGAGGTGGGAATTTGCATGACTCACTTTAGGGGGGGAAATTAACAAGGGTTGAAGAGGTTTTTCTTGTTAACCCCAAAGTAACCACAAAGTTCAGTTAGGCAGAGTTTTTCTTAAATAGGAACTTGGATAATTGCTCTTTTAGGCTACAGATAATGGCAGAAAAAATGACCTCGTAGTCCAGCCTCTCTAATTTTTCTCAGAATCTCCCTGACTCTCAGAATTCATCTGCTACCAGGGAGTATTGTAGGCTCATCTGAGAATTATGTCCACCTAAATGAGCAGAGCTATTGTTATCCGTTATTGTAGGACTACATTTATGACCCCTGAATTTCACTTTTATTTCGAATCACTTAACCCAGATTGCACCTTAAACATTTCCTAAACAAGGTATGCACAAAAGGGGAACTGTCTGTGATTTGAAAATGTAGTGGTAAAACAAAAACTTTGGTATGAATTGATGTAGTGGGTTAGCCGAGAGATAATTAAGAGTTAATAACCACGGGCAACATTTCGGGAGCTCACGTGTGCCAGCAGACAGTGGTGAGGTGAGTTCTTTGCACGAACTTGATCATTTCTCCTAATCATCTGTGATAACAGCTCCTGACTGGCCTTCCTGCCCCCATTCCTGTCCCCTCCCATTTGCACCACTTATTAATCCACAGGTGGGCAAACTTGTGTGATTCAGGAACTTACTTAAGGTCACACAGCTCATAAGTGGCAGAGCCAGGACTCAGACTCAGATCTTTTGGATACCAATATGCGTAACCTGAACCACTTACACTGTCTCTGGTGCACTTCTCAGCTATATTGATATGTTCTTGCTTTTTTCTTTTTTTTCTCTCACACTTTTTGGTTTAAGGTGGAAGGTGAGGTGAAGAGAGGGCCTATCCTACAACTTTGTCTTTCAGTTTTTTCACATTTCCAATATATTTGAAGGATTATGTGCCCCCTTTTTTTTTTGAGTCAGAGTCTCCCTTTGTCGCCCAGGCTGGAGTACAGTGGCATGCTCACAGCCACTGCAGCCTCAACCTGCTGGGCTCAGGCCAGCCTTCCAAGTTGTTGGAACTACAGGTGCGCACCACCACTCCCAGTCAATTTTTAAATTTATTGTAGAGATGAGGGCTCTCCAAGTTGCCCAGGCTGGTCTCGAACCCCTGGACTCAGGCAATCCTCTCACCTCTGCTTCCCAAAGTGCTGAGATTACAGGCGTAAGCCACTGCACCCGGCCTGGACTTTGAGTCTTTTATCCCCTTCCTAAGATAGTTTTACTTTGGCCTCTTGTCTTTAGTGATAAAACATCTTTTCCTTAGTA
>CAUYQG010116484.1:0-27257 GCA_963574415.1 Tarsius wallacei | reverse complement strand
TACTTCTTAATTTCTTTAATTAGAACTTTTAAATTCTTTTTTATTGGAGAACATTGGTTATTGCTGTAATTGCTTTTTCTGGATATTATTCTAGATTACTATTTTATCCCTACCAAAAAAAAAAGCAATACCTACTGAGTGCACACTATATACAGAATATACAGATACTTTACATGTTTTAACCCATTTAGCCCACCTACCTCTATATGGTGGAGACTAACATTAATTTCGTTTTACAGATGAGGAAACTGAAACTCTGAAAGACTAAAAAAACTGCCCCAGGGCATAGAGAGAGTAAATGGCAGAGCCTGGATTACAATCCAGGCAGTGAGGTGCTGAGTCTATGCTCTGACTTATTTTTCAACCTCCTCATATTTTTGCCCTTTGCAGAGCTGACTCCTTGTTCTGTAAATCTTAATGTAAATATCGGTTATAGAAAAAGGCCATCTCTGGATTCCCAACCAAGACTGGTCACCCACACCCTTGCTATTGCAGCGCCCTACTCAGCCATAAAACACTGCTGATCATGGAACAGGCACTCAATAATTATTTGCGGAATAGAACAAGTTGGTACCTTTGCAATACAATGCTTCATCTTCTTTCATATCTGAGAAAAGCTGGGTGAAGAGACGTAAGTGAATTTTCTAAAGCAATCCAGTGCTCCTAAAAACCAGTTCTCTAATTTGTTAAGTTTATTATTTTGTTTCAAACTTTGAAGAACTTTTGATGCTACACTTTCAATCAAATTTTGATAATAGAAGTCATATTTTATGCCACATTAATGGAAAGACTGTTAAGAAACTAAACACCATGAATATAGGAAAACTGCTTATTTTATGTGCAGGTTTATGCCTTTAAGTAAGTGGAACTGACAACATAAATGACTGAAAAGTAAAATGGCAAAAAGATTCACTAGTATTTTGCTTCTCTTTGAAGTCATTTTCAAAAGAGAAAAAGAGCCAAGTTGTAAAAATAATAACCCTTTGTTCTTCTACTTTAATATGAATTTAACTAGAAATATAAGCTAGTCTTTAGACTCCTGCCCAATCTTCCTGTAGTCCAGATTGTATGGCATAGCTAAGCAAAACCTAAGGTTAGCATCATAGGCCAGGCTTTGCACATCCAATTTTATCAGGACTTTATAATCATCGTATTATGTAAATGCATATGTTCATATATATTAAACAACCATCATATAAGATAGCCAATATTATTATCACTATTTGATAGGCTGAAGCATGGGGAGGTTAAACTTGTCCAAGATCCCATTGACAGAAAGCAATGATGCCAGGTTTGAACCAAGGCAGTTTGGCTATGTAAAGGGAAAGGTCGCTGCCCAGGAATTTGAGTGAACACCCCACTTAAATGGCTCAAATGGTGGCTTGGGATAAGAACTTAGAGACATCTCTTCCACTTGGGAGACTGGGTTCCCTGGTTTTTTTGGATTTTCCTTTAAATGGACAATTCAGGCATTTGCCTGCAAATTTAAACTGATCCACACCCTATTTCCTTATAGGAGGGGGAACCCCCAAAAAACCAGAATTATTTTTTAGAGGGTGGGTCCCTTGTAGTACAAGCTTCCCCTGCTAGGTAAGTATTCTAGGACGCCATCAGCTGGTTTTGTTGTGAGAGGCTGGATTCGGCTTCAGTGAATTTTTTTTGGAAAGTCTGTCAAAGCGTTTGCCCATTTCATGATGGGTGATTTATGAGTGCACTTGCCCACACTACGCTGAGTGTTCAGCAGTTTTTTGACCGAAAACAGCCTGGCCCCTATGTCCCACCCTCCCTATATTCACCCGATCTCACCCCAAGCGACTTTTTTTGTTTCCCTGGATGAAAAAAGTCCTCAAAGGAAAACATTTTGCCCACATGGAAGAGATGAAACCAAAAATGGCAGAAACACTAAAAGGCATGCAAATTGAGGAGTTCAAAAACTGTTTTGAGCCTTGGAGAAAGCATTTTGATAGGTATATTGCATCCAACAGAGAGTACTTTGAAGGTGGATGGCTGAAGTTTAAACATGTAAGAATATGTACACTATTTTTTAGAAATATATTCTGTTTTGGGGGCCCCATTTATATATTACTATTAGTTGTTTCTCTCTCTCTGCTTGACTCTCCATTCCCTCCTGTGTGACCAGGGGATGGAGATTTGCCTTCCCAACTCATTATACCCTTCTTGCCCAGGATCTGTAAGTAAAAATCTTCTCTTACAGGAGGCATGACAAACTTAACAAAGATTGGATGTGATGGTAAAAGACTAAAAACTTTGAGTAAGATTAAAAATTGAGCCAGTCACAATTTATATTAATACTTTTTTTTAGTTGGGGTCTTACTCTGTCACCCAGGCTGGAGTACAGTGGCACAATCATAGATCACAATAGCCTCAAACTCCTGGGCTCAAGCCATCCTTCCACCTCAGCCTCCCATGTAGCTGGGATTACAGGTGTGCGCCATCACACCAGCCAAATTTTAAATTTTTTTGTAGAGACAGGGTCTCACTATGTTGCCCAGGCTGGTCTTGAACTCATGGACTCAGGCAAACTTCCCAACTCAGCCACCCAAAGTGCTGGGATTATAAGAGTGAGCCACCGTGCCTGGCCAATACATCTCACAATGAGTACTAATTCTAGAAATACAGGTTTCTTTTTTACCACCCAAGGTAGAGTTATTCTATCCATGTAACTGTTCCTCATAATATTTTCTTAATGAGTGCTGTACAGAAGCTTGGTCTTTTGAAACTTGTATGAAGTGTCACTATGTGTCAGCAATTATTGATATGAATAATCTCTACATCTGCAAAGCAGGATATTTTTCTCAGTTCTTTTTCTCTTTGATCCCTCTCTACAGGTCATCTTCCTGAAAGTCCACTTTCTTTAGCTTTAATGATACTACACTGGCTTATATTCCTCTGATCTCTCTGGACGCTTCTTTCTGTCACTGAGCTTGTGGATATTCCCCATGATGTCACTATTCACGGAGTTTGTCCATCTTGAAAACTGAAATCAATAACTTCCAAACTCTACCTAAGTGCCCAGATTTTCCTCTAATTGAATTACAGCCTATCTTTGGATTCTTGATGGATAGCTCTTGGAAATGAGGAGATGAGGCCACACTAGCACCAAATCATTAGGGCTTTGAATGCCATGGAAGAGAAAACGTCCTTGAAAAAAGTTCTTAGAAGCAGGAGTGAGAGGATCTAAACAACTTGATTGATAAATTTCAAAGATTAAGCATTACATAGACCATGATGTCTAACTCTAAAGGAATTAAGTTAAAATTTAACAAAAAGTTAAATGAGCCCCTATATATTTGAGATAAAACACATTGCTAAATAAACTATGGGTTAAAGAAGTCATCATGGAAATTTTTAAAATTCCCAGAACTGAGTGATAAAGAAACAATATGTAGCAAAGCTTGACATATAGATATAGCTTAGTAAGTTAGAAAATGAACAAAAAATAAACTCAAAGAAAGTTGGAAAGAGATAATAAAAATGAGAGGAAATTAATAAACTAGGAAGCAATGATACATTAAAAAAAGATCAAAGCCATAAGTTAGTTCTTTGAAAAAAGCACATTAAGTCTTTTAGATAATTGAAAGCTGCCTTGTATTAGGGCTTAGTCATTATCTTTTGGATAACGACAAATGAACACACTGTTTTCTCCCAAGTGGTACTTCTAGTATTCATCCAAGTATGTATTTGTCAGCCTTCACAGTCTTTTAGGCTTATTTTTATTTTTTACTTTTCAGAATTGGGAAAATATTGAACTGCTCTGTAAGTCTGGGTCACTGTTTTTTTTTTTAAGTGGCTCTGGGACCCTTTGTTTGGCTACTTTCACAATGGAACCAAGTTTGATTTATTATGAAGAAACATACAAATTGTATATATAATTATGGATACATTTATACTGATTTTAATATCAAATTACCTCAAGGAATAGGAAATTAGCTGCAACCATAACAATAATGAAAATATAAAGAAAACTTCAATTTATACATATCAAAATTAGAAGATCAGAGTGCTGCCACATTAAAAAATTTTCTACATGTCCTTTAGTAACAAAATAATCCTAATTCCTCCCTCCCTGTATCATTGCTGTCATTCATTTCACTTATAACATGTGCACATATAAGCATTCATATATATATAAGCATACATAATCAAGTAAAGTGTTGCTATTATTCTTTTGGATAAACTGTCAACTGATAGATCAATTAGGAAAATACAATTTTTATTTTCCCTTTACTCGTTTCTTCTTTGTTTTTCCTTTCTTTATGTAGATTAAAGTTTCTGATACATCATTTTCCTTCTTCCTAAGAACTTTTAACATTTCTTGCAAAGCAGATCTACTGCAAACAAATTTCCTCAGTTTTTGCTTGTCTGGAAAAGTCTTTATTTTTCTTCCACTTTTGAGTATAGTTTTGTGCGTATAGAAGTCTAGATTGGTTGTTTTTCTCCCAATACTTTAAATATTTTACTCCATTCTTACTTGCGTGACTTCAGAGGAGAAGTCAGATGTAGTTCTTACCTCTTTGCTCCTCTATTGGTAAGGTGTTTTATTCCTCTGGCTTCTTGCAGGATTTTTTCTTTTGATTTTCTCCGGTTTGAAAATGACAAACTTAGGCAGAATTTTGCTTGGTGTTCTCTGAGCTTACTGGATCTGTGGTTTAGTGTCTGACATGAATTTGGGGAAATTTTCAGTCATTATTGTTTCAAGTATTTCTTCTGTTCTTTCTGTCTTTCTCCCCCTGCTGGTATTCTCATGATGTGTATATTATACACCTTTTGTAGTTATACCACAGTTCTTGGATATTCTAGTCTGTTTTTTCCGTCTTTTTTCTCTTTGCTTTTCAGTTTTGGTGGTTTCTATTTAAATGTTTCCTCAGCTGTGCCCAGTATACTAAATTCAATTTTAAAAAAAATTTTGGTTCTTTCTTAAAATGTTTTCTCTCTGCTTACATTGCACAGCTGATCTTGCATTCTGTCTATGTTATCCATTAGCATCCTATCATGTAATTGTTTTAAATTCATGGTCTGATAAAACGATAAATTTCATGTCCAGCCCTAATTCTAATGCTTGCTTTGTCTCTTCAACCTAGATTTTTTTGTCTTGAGTATGCTTTGTGATTCTTGATAGCTGGGCGTGATGAGGTCAAAGGAACTGCTATAAAGTGGTCTTTAATGATGCGGCAGTGAGGGGTGGGGGAGGGGAAGGGTCCTACAGCCTTAGAGTTAGTTCCTCGTCCTCTCTATGGTGAACTTCACAAGTACTTCTCAGTTCTTGCTCTCCTTACATGGGACAGAGTAACTAGATGGGGCTGGAGTTGGGTTCTTCCCTTCCCTCAGGTCAGTTAGGCTCTAATAGAACCCAGCAGGTCAGGCTCTGGTTTAACAGTTTCTCTTGAAGGTAGGCCTTAGAAACAGAATGCTTTGGTATATTTCAAAATGGTTCCTTTTCCCCTCCCCATGGCAGGATCATGAGGGGATTTTTCTCCAATATTCACTGTGATACCTGGAAGAGTTCCGTGAGGCAAAACTCACAAAATCATGGAGTTCTTCCTATGACTGGGTCCCCCTGGAGTTTTTCACTCACAGACTTATCCGCTGTGGGCCTCCAGCAATTCATCAATTACAGTTCAGGTTTTTCTACCTCCACGCTGGTTTGCCTGGCAGTTTCTGCCAGGGTAAACTGTGAATCTCTGTACCTGCCTGTCTGTCTCAATCACTTTGGGGGCAGCAGTTTTCCCTGTGACCTCATTTCTCTTCCATATCTAAGAAGAGTTGCTGATTTTTCAGTTTGCTCAGCTTTTTACTCCATGTTAGGATAGAGTATCGATTTCCAAGATCCTTAAATGCTAGACCAGAAACCAAAAGTCACCTGATTTATGTTTTAAATAGATAATTCTAGCAGCAGTGTGAATTTGGAATGGAGTAGGTGAGACCAAAGAGAGAACACTAGATAAGAAATTATCAAAACCAGGCAAGAAAGATGAAGAGAGTTTGAGGAAGGCAGAATGCATTAAAAAGAAGACAGCGCAAAGTTGGATACGTTTGAATGAAACACAAGCTACTTCTCTGGCATACACACACGAATATTCACATGGTCAGGATTTTTATTATAAACACCATTGCAGCACTTGTGACAACTGTAACTCAGTAATTATTTTTAAAAATCTTCCCTCTACACAGAGTCTGAGTTCCCTGAGGACATGAACTATATTGTTTGACTGATATCTGGTACACTGCCTGCTGGCATATAGTAAGCACCCCCAAAAATATTTGGTAAGTTAGTAAGTTTATCAAATAAAACAGATTAATGAGTAAAAATTATTAAAAGAATACGAGTCTTAATTCTCAAAAGAAATTCTTATATCATCAAATAGAAAATAGAGGGTTTAAAAGTGACTTGTTTAAACAGAGTAGAATTCTGTTTTGCCAAGACTGAGTCTCAGTAGTAACCTCATTGAAGAAAAGAAAAGAAATTAGGGATGCAGAAGACAGATATGGGGTGTTAGATAATAATTGTGAAGATTATTATGTAATATACACACACATTCTGACATGTAATGTTGAGAGACAGAGTGTAAATTTGTCACTGGATTTTGTAAATATCTAATAAACATGCTTCCATATATTGATTTATTTTGTATGTAAATACCTAAATTTTCCACTTGTCATCACTGAATAATGTTGCAAGGAGTTTAAAGTTTAAAAGGTCAATGACCATTTTCAAAATTACTCTTGGCCAGACATGCTGGCTGCCTATAATCCCAGCACTTTGGGAAGCCAAAGAGAGAGGATTGCTAGATCCCAGGAGTTCGAGACCACTTTGGGCAGCATAGCAAGACTTCATCTCTACAAAACAAAACAAAATTAACCAGGCATGGTGGCACACACCAGTAGCCCCAGCTCCTCAGGAGGCTGAGTCAAATGAATCGCCTGAACCCAGGAGACAGAGGCTGCAGTGAACCATGATCATGCTACTGCACTTCAGCCTGAGTGACAGAATGAGACCTCAAGTCAAAAGAAAAATAATTACTCTTCAACAAGATATATAGTATTAGTTTTCATCTTGAAGTCTTATAGACAGCCACCACACTGAATTACTAAAATAATTGTGCTTTCACTTGAATTTTATTTTAGACGCATGAAAAATGAGAAAGGCAGAATCACCAAACTCCATATTTGCTTTGTTCTCTCCAAAGAGTATTCAGTTTAAGTGCTTTCTTCCATTTCTAAAAGTTGTACTTAACAACTAACTCTGTGCACACATGGGACACATCAAGACAATGATAGAAGTAAGGTAATTAATTCCAAAAATAGTCCACAAATAGTGAGATCAAGTATGGTGCACTAAATCACAATATTTGTAGTATCACCTTGAAATATATATGCCCTAAAGCAGAGGTCCCTATCCCCCAGGTCACAGACTGATAATGGTCCTTGGCCTTTTAGGAACTGGGCCACACAACAGGAGGTGAGTGGTGGGTGAGAAAGGGAAACTTCATCTGTATTTACAGCCACTGCCCATTGCTTGCATTACCACCTGAGCTCTGCCTTCTGTTAGATCAGCATTGGCATTAAATTCTTGTAGGAGCGTGAACCCTATTGTGAACTGTGCATGTGAGGATCTAGGTTGTGCACTCCTTATGAGAATCTAATGCCTGATGATCTGAAGTGGAGCTGAGGCAGTGATACTAGTGCTGGGGAGTGGCTGCAAATACAGATGAACATTAGCGGTGAGGTTTGACCGCACAGAGACCATAATAAATCAATCGCTTGCAGACTCATATCAAATCCCTATCGGTGAGTGAAAATTGAGTTGATGTGCTTCAGTTGTCTGGTGGCAGGCTTAAGTTAGAATCCAATACTTATGTTAATCCGCACATAGCCTACCCATTATTTTATTTACCACTTCTATCCATGCCTCTTTACCACACTGCACACTTGTGTCAGTCACAATTTTGGTAAGTCCACAAGCAAACCGTAGCCAAAATGAATAAAAAACAAACATCACTGGAGAGCTTTTTGAAAGGGGGAAAGACCCAATGATGAGACAGCAGAAGACTCTAAGACTGCCAACAAAAAGAAAGCTGCATTTAAAAGAAAATACCAAGAGTCCTGCTTAAACTATTTATTTCAACAGGTGATTCACACTCTCCAAGCCCACTTTGTACAATATGTGGCAACCAGCTAGCCAACGAAGCTATAAAAACTTCAAAACTGCTTTGCCACATGGAAACCAAGCACTTTGCATTAAAAGACAAGTCTTTGGAGTTTTTCAAAAGAAAAAAAAATGTGAACACGAAGAACAGAAGCAGTTACTGAAGGACATCACTTCATCAAATGTGTCTGTAGCAAGAACATCATTCTTAGTGGATAACTGCATTGCTAAGGCTAAGAAATCCTTTACTATTGGTGAAGTGTTGATCCTACCTGCTGCTAAGGACATTTGTCATGAACTTTTAGGAGAGGCTGCAGTTCAAAAGGTGGCACATGCCCTCTTTCGGCTAGCACCATGACTAGATGAATTGATGAAACAGCAGAGGATACTGAGGCACAGTTGTCAGAGAGGATTAATGAGTAACCATGTTACAAAATCCAGGCTGTTGAGTCTACTGATATTGAAAACTAGGCAACAATGCTTGTTTTTGTGCGATATATTTTTCAGGAGGATATGCATAAGGATATGTTACATGCGCCTTTATTGCCAACCAATACCACAGCTGCAGAGCTATTTAAGTCTGAATGATTACATATCAGGAAAACTGAATTGGTCATTTGGTATCGGTACATGCTTGAACAGAGTAGCTGCCATGACTGGACGGCTTTCTAGTTTCACTACTCGGGTCAAAGAAGTTGCTTCTGAGTCTACGCACTGTGTCATCCATAGAGAAATACTGGCTAGCCGAAAAATGTCACCTGAACTTAATGTTTTGCAGGATGTGATTAAAATTATCAACCACATTAAAGTACATGTCCTTAACTAGCGTCTGTTTGTGCAGCTGTGAGGAGATGGACGCAGAGCACACGCCTTCTCATACACAGAAGTGAGATGGCTTTCTAAAGGTAGATCACTGGCCAAAGTTTTTGAGTTACAAGAGCCGCTCCAGAGATTTCTTTTAGAAAAACAGTACCACTGACAGCATATTTCAGTGACACAGAATGGGTCACAAAACTTGCTTACTTGTGTAACATATTCAACCTGGCTCAACGAACTCAATCTCTTACTTTAGGAGAGAATGACAACTGTGTTCAAGTCAGCAGATAAAGTGGCTACATTCAAAGGCAAACTGGAACTATGGGGATGATGAGTAAACACTGGGATTTTTGACGTTTCAAACATTAGCAGAGATTTGGAAAGAGACTGAGCTAGGGCCTTCTTTCTCCCAGCTGATGCATGGTCACCAGTCTTAGCTTTCAAAAGAGTTTGAACATTACTTCCCAACCACAAAAGACCCCCAAACTGGGGAGGAATGGATCTGCGACCCATTTGTGAATAAGTCAGATGAATTGACTTTGTCCATGACAGAAAAGGATCAACTGCTTGAGATTGCAAATGACGGTGGCCTTAAAAGTCTATTTGAGATTACTTTAAATCTCCATACAGTCTGGATTAAAGTCAAGGCAGATATCCTGAGATTGTCACAAAGCACTGAAAAGCCTGCTTCCATTTCCAACATCCTATCTCTGTGAAGCAGGGTTTTCTGCAGTGGCAGCAACAAAAATGAGATTACAAAGTAGACTGGACATAAGCAACACACTCTGGGTGTCACTGTCTCTCATCACCCCCAGATGGGACTGTCTAGTTGCAGGAAAACAAGTTCAGGGCTCCCACTGATTCTACATTATGATGAGTTGTACCATAATTTCATTATATATTACCATGTAATAATAATAGAAATAAAGTGCACAGTAAGTATAATGCGCTTGAATCAGCCCCAAATCATCCCCTCCACCAGATGGTAAAAACATTGTCTTTCATGAAACCAGTCCCTGATGCCAAAAAAGGTTGGGGACTGCTGCTCTGAAGGGCAGCACACCAGGCCAGGAGTCAGAAGACATCTATTCTCAGTCTTCTCATTACTAGTTGTATAACTTGTGGCCAGTCATTGGCACCCACCCACCAGCTACTTTATGGGGCCTTAGGTCAGCCTTTGTTAAATAAAATCAACTGGCCTGCTCCCCTCCCAAGCTTAATATGAGGAATAAGCAAGATCACACGTATGGAGGTCCTTGGAAAACATGCTTGAAAGGAAATATGCAATTTCATTTTTTATCATCGTATTAGCAGAGTAGTGTAGATACGTTTTGGCTAAGCATTTCTCTTTAACAAGTAACTGAGTGATTTAAAGGACCATATATCCCCCCAATGATCAATAACTGCCAAGTAAATATTGTTTAATCACTGCATTCCTATAGAGATAGAAAATCTCAAGCAGTTGTTTTTAAAAGGATACGAAACCTTTGACTCTGGCTTCAATCAGCAATGTTCAATCACTAAGCCTGGTTATCCTCTAGAAAGGTACAGTAGTTTCTCATTATCTGCAGAGAATATCCAAGACTTTCAGTAGATGCCTAAAACTGTAGATAGTACTGTACTCTACATACACTGTGTTTCTTCCTGTACAGTTAAGTGGCACATAACATTTTAGTCAATGGTGAGCCAAATATATGACAGTGGTCCCATAAGATTATAAAGAAGCTGAAAAATTCCTATGCCCTGTGAAATCATAACCAATGTAACATCATAGTGCAATTACTTTTTAAAGAATAAGTTTAGTGCAGCCTAAGTGTACGGTGTTTATAAAGTTTACAACAGTGTAATGCGTCAGGCCTTCCCATTTCCTCAGCATTCTCTCACTGACTCACCCACAGCAACTTCCAGTCCTGCATGCCACGTTCAGGATAAGTGCCCTATAGAGATGTGTCATTCTTTATCTTTTATACTATATTTTTACTGTACCTTTTCTATGCTCAAATACACAAATACCTTGTGTTACAGTATTCAGTACAGTGACTTGTGCTGGGTTGTAGCCTAGGAGCAACAGGCTAAGCCACATAGCCTAGGTGTGTACAGGCTACACCATTTAGTAGGTGTGTAAGTATGGTTCTATGATGCTCACACAACAATGAAATCAGCTAATGACAATGCATTTCCCAGAACATATCTCGCGATGTGTAATTGTACACATATAACATGTAGTCACTAGGCAATAAGAGATTAACAACAACTAATAATAAAATAGAACAATTATAGCAATATTCCAGCACCACCACTCTTGCACTTTGGGATCATTATTAAGTAAAATAAGGAATACTTGAACACAAGCACTGTGATAATGCAACAATCTGATAACTGAGATGGCTACTAAGTGATGAACAGACAGGTAGCCTGTAAAGTATGGATTTGAGGGACAAAGAGTTGATACATGTACTGGGTGGGACTTAGTAGGAGGTACAAGGTTTCATCATGCTACTCAGAATACCGTGCAATTTAAAACTTATGAATTATTTATTTCTGGAGTTTTCTGTTTAATATTATCAAACCACAGCTGATCTTGGGAAACTGAAACCATGGAAAATGAAACTGCAGATAAATGAGAATTACTGTATATTCCAGAGAAGAGTTCACACGTTTTTAAAGATATCACACTGATGAGGTAAAAGACCTGCAAACCATGTACTTCATTCACTGTTTCTCACATCAGCACTAACCTAAAATTCACAGACCTAAGGTTACCAGGGGGAAAAAAATCACTGCTCCTTGCAATATAACAAAATAAATTACTGTTTCATGTAAAAATTCCAGTTACCCAGAGGAACTCTAACCATTCTACAGAAAAGATACCTGCGCATGCATGCATATTGTAGCACTATTTACAATAGCAAAAACATGGAACCAATCGTGCTGCCCATCAAAACTGGACTGAAAAAATGTGGAGGGGTGAGAGTGGCAGCCTTGTCTTGTTCCAGTTTTCAGGGGAAATGCTTCCAGTTTCTGTCCACTTAGCAATATGTTGGCTGTGGGTTTATCGTATATGGTGCTTACTATGCCTAGGGTTCAAGGGTTTTTACCAAGAAGGGATGTTGGATCTTATCAAAAGTCTTTTCTGCATCTAATAAAATAATTGTGTGTTTCTTGTTTTTACATCTATTGATGTATTTAATTACATTCGTGGTCTTGTGGATGTTGAACCAGTTGCATCTCAGGGCTAAGGCCTACTTGGTCATGGTGGATAATTTTTGAGATGTTTTATTGGATCTGATTTGCTAGAATCTTGTTGAGAATTTTAGCATCTATGTTCATTAGGGATATAGACCTGTAGTTCTCTTTTGTTGTTGGATCTTTACCTGGTTTGGGTATCGGTATGCAAAGTCTTGGGGTATGAAATAGATGTGCAAAAGACAGGCAGAGAACAAAATAAAGAGCACAATTCCGTTCACAATAGCCACACACACAAAAACGATATACCTCAGCATCTCCCTAGCTAGAGAAGTGGAAGACCTTTACAATGAAAACTACAAAACACTGCTCAAAGAAATCCAAGAAGACACAAACAAATGGAAAAATATTCCATGCTCATGGATAGGAAGAATCAACATAGTTAAGATGTTCATTCTACCAAAGGCAATCTACAGATTTAATGCAATACCCACTAAATTACCAACAGCGTTCTTCTCAGACCTGGAAATGACAATACAGAAATTCATGTGGAAACATAAACGACCATGAATAGCCAAAACAAACCTTAGCAAAAGAAACAAAATGGGAGGTATCATACGTCCAGACTTTAAACTTTACTATAAGGCTACAATAATCAAAACAGCCTGGTATTGGTACAAGAACAGGCATATGGATCAATGGAACAGGATAACGATTCTGGAAGCAAAGACCTCAATTTCTCAACCAACTCATCTTCAACAAAGCCTCCAACAACAACCACTGGGGAGAGGAGAATGTATTCAGTAAATGGTGCTGGGAAAACTGGCTGGCCACATGCAGAATAATGAAACAGGACCCCTACCTGTCACCATACACATATCTCTAAATGGATAAAAGACCTAAATGTAAGGCCTCAAACTATAAGAATCTTAGAAAATGCAGAGGACACCCTTACAGAAGTCGGAGCAGGCAACCAGTTTCTGATCAAAATCCCGATGTCAATGCCACAAGAGACAAGATAGACAAGTGGGACCTCATTAAACTGAAAACCTTCTGCAAAGCAAAAAAAAAATAAAAAATAAAAATAAAATTAAAAAACATCGGGAGCAGAGAGACAGCCCACAGAATGGGAAAAAATATTTGCCAACTGTATATCTGACAAAGGCCTAACATCCAGGATCTACAAGGAACTCAAACGTGCCGAAAGGAAAAAAAAAAAAGCCTTAAAAAGTGGGCAAAACACACGAATATATACTTCTCAAAGAAGATATACGGGCAATCAACAGACACATTAAAAAGTGCTCAGTCTCACTAATCATCAGAGAAATAGAAATCAAAACCACTCTGAGATATACCATCTAACTACAGTAAAAATGGTCATCATTAATAAAACAAACAGCAACAGATGCTGGCAAGAATGCGGAGAAAAGGGAACCCTTCTACACTGCTGGTGGGAATACAAACTAGTTCAACCTCTATGGAAAACAGTGTGGCGATTTCTAAGAGAACTAGACATTGACCTTCCATATGACCCAGCAATCCCCCTACCAGGAATATACCCAGAGGAACATAAATCATTCTACAAAAAAGATACCCGCACACGCATATTTATGCAGCATTAATCAAAAATGTGGAACCAACTGTGCTACCCATCAAAACTGGACTGGATAAAAAAATACGTGGTACATATACATGGTGGACTTTTACACAGCCATAAAGAAGGACAAATACATGGACTTTGCAGCAACTTGGATGGATTTAGAGTCTATCATACTCAGTGATCTATCACAGAAACAAAGAACTGAGTACCACATGTTCTCACTCATAAGCAGACCCTGAACATTTACCATAAATGAAAAGAAAGAGATTGGCAGTAGTGGGATATTGCCTGGGTGGGGTTAGGGGGACACATAACATCGATAAGGCTACCTGATCTCAAACGAGGCAAAGTGGGGACTAAAGGGAAGCCCTGGCTTTACCTGTACGATGTCTAGTTGTATACCTAATCCTGAGTTGTACCCCACATCTTTAAAATAAAATACATATTAAAAAAAAAAACACTAACCAGAATAATAAAGTTTACTCTACTCTTCTTCACACAGAATGTCTGGAAGAAGACTTTGTATGGTGAATAAAAAGTTATAAAGTATCACAAAAATCCTAGAAAAAAATAATTGGGCATCATGAATAATCTGTAGTATCATCCTCAATACGTATATTTAAGTTCTTATGTGCTACAAACTCATATACTTAGGTAAGCCCAAGGATTAATAGACTTTAATTAACTATAAGACTATATTATATAACACTGCAATATTTAGCCATTTTGTACTAGAAAAATAGCAGTTTTTATAAGGTTCAACCTAATGCCTCTAGCCACCCCACCAAGAGACAATGGTAATGTGGAAATCCTTTTGCACCAATCTGGATGTTTTCTCTCTGAAAAGCAATTGATTATTCTCTTGCCTACTCTGAGCTTCAATTGGAACAGATCAACAAATGCTATCAGTTCCATTTTAGCTTGAGTCCTAAAAAAGAACACTTTAAAAAAAACTTCAGTTTTTTAATCTAGAAAAGTATTAAAAAGTTGTTACTATGCCTATGGATTCACCATGAGGAACAGATGGCTGAAGAATCTTCTTTTTGTATACACATGGAATTTACTAAATACAAGTCTGTCATCTTCTATATAAAAATTTCTGGCTGTAAGCAAATAAAAATGCTGTAAACTACAGGATTTGAATGACATAGGAAATATTTATAATTCAATGCGTTGTAAAAAAAAAAGTAGGACTAAAAAGGTATATAAAATATAACTGATAAAAATTTCTAAAATAGATGACACACAGCCTGTCTTCTGCTGTATCATCTACTGCTATCTTGCAGCGTATCACTGTCTTTAATAAATCTACCTTTCTTAATTAAAAAAAAGTAAAAAGAACATATATATGAGGGAAAAAGCTGAAAGAAAATAAGTTTTAAAAATATACAGTTATTTTACCTAGCTAAAAGGATTAGTGGATAATTTTTACTGTATACTTCACAATTTTATGTTTTCTTTCAAGCTTCTATATTTAAGAAAACAAAAATACATAAGTAAAAAACTGGACTAAATAGGAGGATATGTGTTTTATTAGGTGAAAGACTCAATATTAAAGATTTCAACTATACCTAGCTAAACCTAAAAGCTCAATGGGAATTTTGAAATCTAGAAAATATATTATTAAATTCTTGGGAAAAACATTACATACATAATTACCCAAGAAAATCCTAAAAAAAGAATAAAGTATATTGTCCCTGACATTCCAATATGAAAGGTATGATCCTAGCACCAGACAAGCAGATAGATCAGAATAGCAGACAGAGCCCATATGAGACCAAAATATACTTAGGAACTTCATATCATGATGAAAAAGTGGCATTTTGAATCACTTAGTAAATAATAAATTATTTTTTAGATGTTGTTTAGCAGGGTAATTATTTGAGTAAAAAATCAAATCCTTAAATCGTAACTTATTCCAAAGTAAATTTCACTAGAATTCAGAATCTAAATATTAAAAGATTATAAATATGCTAAGATGAAATATGTGACTATTTAATAACTTTTAGTTTCCTAAATCATACTTGTTTTAAATACTCCCACATATATTCAAGATTTAAATACTAAAAATAAAACTGCAAAAATACAGAGATAACATAAGTAAATAGTAGAAGGCCTTTTAAGGATAACATCAAATCCAAACAACACAAATTGACATACAGGATTAACAAAATCTTTAAACTTCCTTATGACAACAAATAAAAATCATGAGGTTCAAAAATAACTTATAAGCTGAGAGAAATATTTCCAAAATACAACAATAGATTGGTAGCTGTACTACAAAAGGAACTCCTACCAATTAGTAATTAAACAAACAAACAAAAAAATGAGCACCAGCTTAGGAAAACGGAAAAAGAGAGTAAAAGGCAATAACAAAAGAACTATCTGAGAAAATAAGCTTTTAAACAGGTTACATCTCACACTAAACAAACAAGCAAATATTTTAGAAGAAATAATTTCACTTATTTATTAGCAAATATTTTAAAAATGACACCATCAATATTAGTGAAGGTGTGGGAAAGGTGACATATTCATCTACCGCTGCTCACAGCATGAACTGGAATGACCTTTCTGGAGCACAAATTTGATGATATGCAAGTCTACTTCTAAAAGTGCCTCCAAAGAAAATAATTAGTTAAGTGTGAAAAATGTACGTTCAAGAATAGTCCCTGCGATGTTGTTTATAGGGGAAACAGTTATCGGGTGGTGATTAAAAGCTTGGCGCTGAGGAGCCAGGCTGTCTGGACTTAAAATCCTGACTCCAACCTCTTACTAGTCATGTGACTTTAAGCAAGTGAAACTTTCTGTACTTCAAGTTTCCTTATGTGTGAAGTGAGATAATAATAGTACTTGTCTCATAGGGATTTAAGAATAAAATGGGCAAATATATAGAACATTGTCAGAAACTTATTAAGAACGAGATAAATATTACCTATTGTTGCCAAAAAAAAAAAAAAAAACATGAGATGCAATTTACAGAATGGCTTAAGTAAATGATATTAATCAACAGGCCAGAATGCTATGCTGTAATTAAAAATGATGATATGGAATTATAAGCATGGAAGAATACCATGATAGACAATACTAAGTTTTAATAAAGGTTATAACACAGTATTATTTTATTATCCCATCTTTTATCAATAACTGTAAATATACATGTAGGCATGCAGAGAAAAGAATATGAAAGTATATAAGCCAAAGTATGAAGAGTGATTGAATCTAGATAACAGAATTATGAATTATTTTCATTTTCATCTTTATACTGTGGCTTTTTTTTTTTTTTTTTTTTTGGTCAGAAAAAAAAGTTTCTGATCATGGGCATATGTTATTATAATAATAAAAAAAAAGTTTATACCCATAGTTCCAAGGGGATGTCGGACTGACAACACAGAACTACAGGCAATGAAGGAACCACTGGACAAGGCTGGTGCAGATGAACTCAGAGAAAGACCAAAACTTTCAAATCACTCATTCTTCAATGTTATGAAGGGTGGGGCAATAATAAGTACAATTTTGCTAAAACTTAAGTGGACGCTGCATTTTATAAGCAGGTAAGATAGCAGGTTACAATTTCAACTATTCATACTTTTCAACCCAGATTTTCAATATCCAAAAGTAACTTTGGGGGTGTAAACCAAATAAAGTTGCTTAGTAGCAGTTAGCAGATAAGTTGATGGCAACATTATAGGCTTATCTGGTTATACATCATGTTTGTATCTACAAATTTAGCTGATCTCATCCAACATTTACTGGTGTTCAAATACCTAATTACACATGCACAGATTATGCAATTATAGGTTATGAGTTAGTGATCTGGTACCACTAACTTATTGTGTTATTTTTCTGTAAGATTTGAAGGCTAATAGCAGTTTGTTTGTTTGTTTTAAGTAGGCTGGAGTGTAGTGGCATGCTCACGGTCACTGCAGCCTTGACCTGCTGGGCTCAGGCGAAACTTCTGCCTCAGTCTTCCAAGTAGCTGGAACCACAGGCACATGCTACCATGCCAAGCTAATTTTTTGATTTATTGTAGAGATGAGGTTTCTCCAAGTTGCCCAGGCTGGTCTTGAACCCCTGGACTCAGGCAATTATCTTGCCTCCACCTCCCAAAGTGCTGGGATAACAGGTGTGAGCCACTGCATCCAGCTTAATAGCACTTTTAAAACCTTTTGAAGGTTGTCACTAAGAAACATCTTGAATGGAGATATATGTAAGGGTCTATCATTCAAAATATGAATTGATTTATCTCTGTAAATTACAGGAATACCTGCAATATTACTTCTTATCTTATGGATTAGCATAGAAACACTTGTCGGGAGGAATATAATTAATTTACACATCTAGACAATAGGCAAAGAAAACAAAGACATGAAGCAGACTTCGATCAAATGACTTATCAGTAGCAATTAGCAGACTTAATTATTGGAGATTAAAGACATTGATGTTATTAAATCACGAAAACTAATTAAGTGTGCACAGTGAGTTTAATGCAGAGTGCCAAGAATATTATCAAACAACCAAACAAAAACAAAAAACACAACACCTAGGCTAAAGATCATAAGGGAATCTTAGATTTCTCCATTAACATTGCTTATCAATTAGATTTTTAAATCAACACTAAACAACAATAAATAAAAATACGTAGATTTTTTTCTACTATTAATCTCAGTTCTGACCACTTTTTTGTTGTCAAAAGAAAGCTTCAAATTCAAAGGAGTCATATAATAACATTGGGGAAATTCAAAACTTAACAGTAAACTTGCTGTTTTTAAGTTTATGAGGAAATCAGTTTCCACAGTCAGCATGTTAAAAAAAAAATGCATACCCAATGTTATCCCTTACAATTCTTAAAGTTTAATACCCCTTGCATCATGTTAAGAAAACAGTTTTCCTAATGTATTGGAACAGTCTACTGTACCATTAGGAACAAAATAGTGCCTTATGGCAGATTCTTCAGAACACAGACTGAGGCAAGAATGAGAGTGTTGGTGCATTACTTTGGGAGCAAGGACACAGGGCAGTATGGGTGAGAAAAGGAGGCGCTTGGGGATGCAAAATGACATTAAGTGTGTACAGCTATTTCACAAAGAACTGCAAAGACACCTAACAGTTGCTTGACAGAGTCTTTGTTTGGCAGTTTGGAATTCCCCCAATAAGCTGCAGAGAGTTGAAGCATTCCACTGGAAGAGAATGAAGGGGTACAGACCAACCTGGGTCCTGCCTCTTGTTTCTCGTCGTCAAGATTCACCTAGAGGAATGAACTGTTCTAGATTTTCAGGTTGCCTTATCCCTCTCCTCTGACAGCCTGCTGGGAATTAAGATCCTTGTCTAGGGTCCACAAGTGATGGTAGAAACCAGAAATGCTGGACAGGTGGCTGGTGGACCCACCTACAAGGCAGCAGCCAAAGAGGAGGATCCAGCATTCCCAAGGAAGGAGAAAAGTCCAAGTATGGCAGCAGCAGGCTGGTCTGGGAGGTGGGTGACACCCAGGCAGTCTTGGAGGTCACAGATTGTGTCTGATACAAGTTAAGTTGAAGAAATGGCTTGTGTTTAGAAGTGTTATTGGACAAAGACATTTATTTTATTAAATATTAAAAGGCATACTCAATACTGTAAGAAGCTTGTACTCTGTGTTAAGAAAGGGAAAACTACGACAACTGAGGAAAAAGCGATGTCAGGTCTCCCATCTCATGCTTCTATGGATCCTACTCATTAAGTGGTATGATGGGCAGAATCTCTAAAAAGCCTGATCTTCCCCTTAATGAATTTTAAATATATTCAATTAAATGCACATGTATGCCAGCAGCACTCTGCCAACTACTTACCGTGCAGCAGGACTTTCTCTGACAGTCTTGCTTAAGTTTCAAAGCAAACTCCATAGTTTTCGTTTTATAGAAAACGAAACAAAAATAAATAATGCAGGTCAAATCTACTAAGTGGCAGAATAAGACTCGTTTAACTTCCTTTTTACATATTATGCTATCCAAACTACTAAAAATTCAGTACCCATTGGAGTAACTATCAACACCTGGGGAAAGCAACTTCAGTTAATTTCTAAGAATAATAAAATATTCAGGAGGATTTTTTTACTTGTCTTAGAAACTGGGGTATTGGGAATTTCCTTAGACAAGTCACATATAATATATACAGCTTACAATCCAAAGTTTGCTGAATTTCTTGGAGAACACGTTACCGTGTCAGTATATAAAACATTTTTTTTAAATCACAGAAATGTAATCTGAGTGCTGCCCAGATGTCCTCTTTATGCCAGAAGTATTTATTATCCACCCCACCCTGTGGAGAGTATTGTCTGTCAACCTCATTTATAATAAAATAAATGCAAACTAAAACTATGCTAGTACTAGCAATGAGCAATCTGAAAATGAAATTAAGAAAAATTACATTTAGAATAGCAACTAAAAGAATAAAATACTTAAGAATAGGCTGCAAACTTTGTGCCCTGAAAACTATGAAATGTTGAAATTAAAGACCTAAACAGATGAAAAATATATCATGTTCAAGTATTAGAAGATTTAATTTTGCTAAAATGGCAACAAAGTGCTTCCCAAGGTGGTCTACATATTCAACAGACTATCCTTTCAAAAGACTAGCTGACTTCTTTTGCAGAAATTCACTAATTGATCTTAAAATTCATATGGAAATGCAAGAGACCTGATTAAATGATCTTGAAATTAAAAGCAAAGTTGGAGAGGACTGACATTTTCTGGTTTCAAAACTTCCTAAAAAGCTACAGTAAATCAAGATAATGTGCTACTGGCTTAAGGTTAGATATAGATCAATGGAATAGAATGGAGAGTACAGAAATAAATTCTAACAATTAGCAACTGATTTTGACAAGGGTGCTGAGATTAAAAAATGGTGCTGGGACAACTGGATATCCACATGAAAAGAAATGAAGCTAAACTCCTTTACAACATACACAAACGTTAGCTCCAAATTAATTCCCCTGGTTCAAATGTAATAGCTAAAGCTATAAAACTCTTAGAAGAAAACATGAATACATCTTCATAAGCTTAGATTAGGCAAAACCTTCTCAGGTACAACCAAAAGCCTAAATGACAAAGGAAAAATAGATGTATTGGACTCATAAAAATTAAAAACATGTGCCCAAAAAGGCACAATCAAGAACATGGAGAAGAAAGAAAGAAAGACAGGAAGGAAGGAAGGAAGGAAGAAAGAAAAGGAAGGAAGGAAGGAAGGAAGGAAGGAAGGAAGAAAGAAAGAAAGAAAGAAAGAAAGAAAGAAAGAAAGAAAGAAAGAAAAGGCAGTTCACAAAATGAGATAAAATATTTGCAAACCCTGTACCTCATAAGGAATTTATACACAAAGTATATAAAGAACTCTTATAACTCAATAATAAAGACAAATAACCCAATTTAAAAATGGGCAGAAGATCTGAATAAATGTTTCTCCAAAAATATACAAAATAAGCAATAAGCACATAAAAAGATACTCAGTGTCATTAGTCACCAGGGAAATGCAAATCCAAACCACAATGAAGTTAGTACTTTATACCCACTGGACTGAAACCAAAAAGACAGACAACAACAAAGGTTGACAAGGATGTGGAGGAATTGGTTCCCTCATACACTGCTGACAGGAATATAAAATGGTGCAGGCGTTTTGGTAAACAGTTTGATAGCTTCTCAAAATTTTAAAGTTACCATGTGACCTGGCAATTCTACTCCTAGTTATATACCCAAGAGAAATCAAAATATAAGTTCTCGCTAAGACTTATACACAAATGTTCATAGGTGCATTATTCAAAATAGCCAAGAATTGGAAGCCACCCAGATATTCATCAACTGTTAAGTGGATAAACAAAATATGGTCTATCCATACACTGGACTATTATTCTGCAATAAAAGAAATGAAGTACTGATACATGCTATAACATGGATGAGCCATGAAAAAATTTGCTAAGTAAAAGATGTCAGTCACAAAAGGACACATATTGTATGACTCCATTTATACAAAATGTCTAGAATAGGCAAATTTCTAGACACAGAAAGTACATTAGTAGTTCCCTAGGAAAGGTTGGTGGGGAAGGATTGGGAGAAAATGAGAAGTGACTGCTAATAGTACAGATTTCTTTCTGGGGTGTTCTAAAATTGATGGTGGTGATGGTTGCACAATTTTGTACACACTCATAGCTACTCAATTTTATACTTTAAATGATAAATTGTATGGTATATAAATTATATATCAATAAAGCTATTAAAAAAAAAACTCTAAACCAGGCTCGGTGGCTTAGCCTGTAATCCCGCGCTTTGGGAGGCTGAGGTGAGTGGATTGCCTGAGCCCGTGGGTTCGAGACCCACCTGGGCAACTTGGCAAGACCTCATCTCTACAATAAATAAAAAAAATTAGCCGGGTGTGGTAGCGCGCCTGTAGTTCCAGCTACTTGGAAGGTTGAGGAGGAAGGATCGCCAGAGCCCAGCATGTCAAGGCTGCAGTGGCCGGGAGCGGCCACTGCACTCCAGTCTGGGTGACAGAGTGAGACTCCAACTCAAAAAAAACAAAAAAACAAACAAAACAAACTCTACATTGGGATACCACATGTGACTTATCAGACTGGCAAGAGTTCAACATTTTGGCAAAATACTCTATTGACTAAACTGTGAAAAACAAGGCACTCACATGCTGTAAGTGGCTGTGTAACACTGGTTCATCCCCTATAGAGGGGAATTTGGGATTACCTATTGATACAGATGCATTTATTCTTTGACCCAGAAATCTCACATCTGGGAATTAATCCTGGTAATACATCTGTGCAAGTTTATTTGCTGTGGGATTTTATCCCACCGCAAATTACCATCAGAAAAGTACAGTCAAATAAAACTTCATCCAAGCAATGAAATAATATACAGGCACAAAAAAGAAGAATTAAAAAAAAAAAAACACAACTGTTTTGGAGTGACCTCTGAGATTTCCAGATAAAAAGCAAAGTGAAGAAGCTTTGACCCCCTCCCCTATCTTGGGGAGGTGAATATTCTCTCTCTTCAATCTACTTGCTAAATAAACTTTATTTTCCAATAAAAAAAAAAGCAAAGTGAAGACAGTGTAAGGAAGATGGAGAAATAAGAATGCATATACACACACACAAACAAATACATACACCTAATTTTACCCAAAGAAACACTGGAAAGATAAGCCAGAAACTAAGAAAAATGATTCTCAAGGATAGCAAGAGGTTGAACAGTATGGAGCGAATAGTGATAAAAGCAAAGCTTCTGAGTATACCTCTTTACATAATTTTCACACTTAAGTCATGTAAATGCTTTACAAAATTAAATAAAATTGCATTGGAAAGGAAAAGAAACTCTGTATCCTAAACTTGAAAATAAACGGAATCAAATGAACCCAACTATGAGGTTTCCAAGAAAATGTATATACATTGTTAAAACAAAAAAGATGGTATTATAATTGTAATACTCATATATACTGATAACAAAAGATGAATACAAGTTACGTTTGACTTCTGCAATTACAAGAGGTGCTCAAAGTGGTTATCCTCAGTGTCCAGACACTTTTGATTGCGTGAACTAAAAGCAATACATAGGTAACATTGGTTAAAATGTGTATACATTTTGTTGACACCCCTGGTATATACCAATTGGGAAGATAACCAGCCTTTACTTGGATTGCATATACTTAGTCAGATATAAGAATGATTAGGAATCCAAGGACATCTTAAACATTACTCAGTGGTTTCACTGATGTTGTGACATTGTATTTATATCAGCACATAAAATATATATATATTATGTTGTGGAGGAAAGCTAATGAATAAACATGCATACTTTCAGGAAGCAAGATTTTCAATGTCAGACAATGAAGATGCAAATATGAAATCAAAGTAGTCAAGAAAAAATATTATGATGCTAAAATTAAACTCAAAATGTCAATATAAATCCATTGCATCTTTCAGTCAGTCAGTCTTTCACATATCCATTCCTTTATTTACTTCCTTGCTTTACAAATCATGATGACCTAAATGCAAAGAACTTATTTAGTATCCAGATCTAGGCTTCTCAATACCATTCTTCCATAAAATGAATCAATGCTCCTTCGAGAAATGGTTATTTCCATACTAGGACATCATCTCCAAAAAAGGTTCAGACAGTCCAAAGAATAGAAAGTCATGATATAAATTGGCATAGAGTATAGAAAATTATGCAAAGCCTTCCGACTTGTTCTAGGACGCTACCATAAACCTGACACCAAACTGAACAAAGTTATCATTAAATAGTTATATATTATACACTTTGACATAAGCACATATACTTTATAGGTATAATGAAATGAGCCAACAAATAATGTCCTATGCCTGGGGTAAACTGTGCCTAGAAAGCTAGCTATTGCCTTTTCTTCCCTTATAAACATGGCTGCAAATATCCTTTGTTTTGTCCTTTAGTGGTCCATGGTGGGAGAATTATCTTTGAAGGATGGCTTTCCACTAATCATCCTTATAACATTTATGAATTAACCATTGTTGCTAGAGTTGAAATGTATTCTTTTTCTTGAAGTTCTAGATAGATGAACTGTAAGCACAAAATGAGTTACTTCTCTTTAGTACGCTATCAGATAAGTGAGACAGGACAGTATTTGGCAAGGACTCAGTAAACACTATCTGCTTTAACTATACTTTAATGAGTAAAGTACCTTGCAGTGACTTTTACATCCATAAATTTAGAAATACATCCTAATTAGTAGATCGCAACAATGTAAATATACTTAATGCCACCAAGCTTTACACTTAAAAATGGTTAAAATGGTATATTTTGATATGTATATTTTACCACAATAAAAAAGTTTAAAATCATACTTGTTGCAATTTATAATAAATACTTATTACTTACTGATATTCTGATTGACTTATTGAAGCAGGTCACTAGAAATTCCAGATCAAGTCCAATTTATAAGCCAGTAACGAGGTATGGACCTGTGTTTAATGTTTATTTAATAAGTATTCTAGTTACAAATTCAAATTCACCTCTTCTACAACCTAGGGTTTCAGAATTATTGGATAGTATTTTTCTACTTCACTTCTCACATTTAGGTCACCAGACAAAGGTTTACTGGGCAGATAGGAATGAAAAGAACAAATACAGCCTTTTTACTACCACAGAGCTCCTGAATAATATTTTAAAAATTAGTGGAGTCTGTGTTTGAAATATTTATTCATAAGATGCTAACATATCCTATGAAAGACCATTATTTAAAAGTTAACATCTTCAAAGTTACAATCAGGATAGTTACCAAGGTAGAACTTCTTCCCAGATTAGGTTGTGAATGGCCTGAAATCCTGCAGTCACCAGGATCTGAGCTAGAGTCTGTATTTAGACGGTTATCCTGAGGACTGTAATATTACTAGCTGTGGGCAGCTGAATGAGCTTGTAGATTAATGGAGTGGAGAAGCAGATATGATATTTAAGAAAAAAAAACTTGCTGAGAGTTTCTGGGAGCTTTTACAGGATGAGTGATCTCTCTCTCTTGCCCTGTAACTGGAAGGAATGGGTTTGATATCAGAGGGGATTAATAGGAGAGTTAAAAGCAAAGTCCCTGGATTATAAGATCATGCTTCATATTTCAACAATTAAAGAGCTTTAAAGAATAACAAGGAAAGTAAAATATAAAGCTTTATAAAATTTCCTGTGGCTAAAGACATAGCATCTACCAAGTAGACTGGTTTATGTCTAGTCTAGATTATCTCTAGAAGATAAATAAATGAAGATGAGGTTATGTTTTTCTGTCATTGATATAGTTTGCTAATAATTTTCCATCTATTAGCAGTAACTTTAACTTTATCACAATTAAAAAAATACTCATTATATCATACTCCTTCCCTTTCTGCTCATCAACATTTCAGATGACAGATTTTTTAAAATACCCTTTTTGATGAAACTAAAACTGATTTCCAGAATTTTAAATATAAGTTATTTGAATTATTGCAAGTTATAGTTTCAGAAAAAGGCATAAAATCAAATACGGTTTCATAAGAAGGCAGAGTTGCCTTCTTCAAAACTGCAATAAAAAGAAGGCTAAATGCCCAATAACAAGATGAAACTTCTCCAAAATAATCGGGTTGATTTTTCTGAAGGAAATATGCTGTAACATCCCAGTAATTTCAGACAGTAAAGAGAAAAGGGGACATGGTGACATTAACAGCAAAAACCCACTAACTTACTGAAAACAATTTGGCCCAAATACAGTGGCGAGATTGTGAACATTCATGCGATTCTGCACATGGTGCTTGGCTACTTTTGTCAAGAATCGGCAAAGGTACTTGAGGAGGCAGTAGTGGGTGTCTGGAAGCTCTTTAATTAAGTCTCGTAAGCTACTTTCCTTAGCATCGTTTCTGCCATCTGGGGAAAAGAAAGAAAGAAAGAAAGAAAGGTTCTCAGACATATTTCATAGTAACAACAACAAAACTGTCACAAATTCTAACATTTTATTCAGAAAAAAATTCCTTAGAGACTGAGACAGGCCTTGAGCATTTGATTTTTTTTAATGTTAAAAGATTATTAATTTGCTCAAGGAATCTGGAAAACCACAAGCTTTATTCAGTGTATAAAATAGGTTTGTGTTTCAATTTTATGTTTTCTTCCTCAAAATTAAGATCATGGTTAGGTTTTAAATCCACAGCAGAATCTTCCATTTGATTTTTGTCTTCAAGTTTGTCAAGAACAAGATTCTCTTGGTTCAATAAAATTTGGTATGAAAGACCTTCCAGGGTCACCCTGAAGAACGTTAAACTTAGTGATCCAGATACTGTGCACAGATAAAATTGAAGGAAACTTTTAATTTCTATATAGTTTTTTACTCTGGATAAAGATTCTCTCCTTGACCAAACTCAACCTAGGATCCTCTAAGCTTTTGTTTTCAGCTAAGCCCTGTCTCGGGCATGTCCTCAAGGACCCACGCTTAGTAAGAATACTGCCAAGTCAGTTTACCAAAGATCCCACCCTTGATGTCAGACCACCCTCGATATCTGACCAAATTCCTCATTTTCCACCATCCCCCAGGTGATACCTTTAGCAAAAATCCTGTGTCAGGTCAGTTTAACCACAAATCCACCCCCACCTTTTCCCTGATGCTTCCTCTTAGACATTTTCCATCGACTAATTGCCTTCCACCCTAATCCTGCTACTTGGTTATAAAATTCTCACTTTTCCTTGTTGTTTTCCAAGTTGAGCCCAATCTCTTCCCACTACTGTAAAACTCCAATGCAGTAGTTCCTGTACATATCACAACAGTCCCGAATAAAGACTGCGCTACCTTCCATTCTTTAACAAGTGTCAGAATAAATAACTTTAACAATATGGATAGCCGGGCGTGGTAGCGCGCGCCTGTAGTTCCAGCTACTTGGAAGGCTGAGGCGGAAGGATTGCCGGAGCCCAGCAGGTCGAGGCTGCGGTGGCCGGGAGCGGCCACTGCACTCCAGTCTGGGTGACAGAGTGAGACTCC
>CAUYQG010116477.1:0-20932 GCA_963574415.1 Tarsius wallacei | reverse complement strand
ATGAGCCCACTGGAACCTATTTCCCACCGTCTTACAATCTTTCTGTGCAGCAGAATGTAGGTTTGATACCTGGAACAAAAGGAGGGACATAAGAACGAAGTAATGGGGGGGGGGAGGATCAATAGGAAGTTAGAAAGAGAGAAGAGTGAAAGGGAGGACAGCCATAAATACTAACTAAGAGGTGAAAAAGAGACACAAGGCCAGAGAGACGCGACCAAAGACAATTTCCTAAAGAGTACTTTTAGCTATAAAAAGGCAGACCAAAAAAAAAAAAAATCATGTCTTTTGATGTGTTTTGCCTAACACAAACAGATACTGTAAGTCAATAAGCTAAGAGAAGTGAGCAAAACAAACAGTCAAAGTGATAAAATCAAAAGTCAAAGTAAAAAACCAGACTAGCTCTGGGGTTTTTCCTGAGTGTCTAAAATCTGTTCATCTCTGCTCTTTAGCCTCTCCCCTTATTTTCAATGCGGAGAGCTCCATTTACTGAGGCTTGAGTTTCTTCTTCTGAGCTGTAATCTGAGACGGCTGTTACTTAGTTCTCAGGGGAGTGGCTTTGTCTTCTGTTTAGTGACGTTTCCTTGGGAACCGAGGTGGAGCCTGCTTGTAGGTGGGCAGGGCAACGCAAGTCTCTGCCTGGAGGAATGGCCGAGGTGATAGTTTCACCCTCGCAGATCCTTCCTCTCTGCTCTTTGAGTCCTAGGCGCACTGCTGGCTGGTGCTCTATCCGGGGTTAGAGTTCTGGGATTCAGAGCTCCAGCTCCCAATCTCAAGCAAAAGTGGCTCTGGACTATTCCCAGCATATTTCAGTCAGAGATGGAATCAGCTTCTCTGATGGGCGGGTGGCCAGAGCCTCCCTGGGTGATCGGAGGCTGGGTCTGGGTATGTTGTAGCCAGGGAGGGAGCTGAGACCAAAGATTTCCTACCAGCAGGAGAGCAACCAGGGATGCAGTAGCTGGCCCTGCGTGGGACCGAGGGTCCCTGGGCCTCAGACTGATGTGTCTGGCTGTGGATGAGTGGGTGGGGGAAGGGAAGCAAGAGTGTTTTTGGGGAACTCACATTCGGAGAATCTCACAGTTCCACCTGTGTCATCGCCATCTTGACCCGGAAACTCCCAATATGTCTTCTTTTAAGATATGTCTATTTAGATCTTTCATCCCTTATTCATTAGAATTATGTGTGGTTTTTTTGTTATTAAGTTTCTTATATATTTGGTTACTAACCTTTGTCAGTTGACTAGTTTGCCAATATTTTCTCTTATTTTGTAGGTTTTTTCTTTACTTTATTGATCTTTTGTTGTGCAGAAGGTTTTTAAGTTGATATGATCCTATTTGTCCATTTTTTTCTTTAGTTGCCTATGCTTTTGAGGTCTTACTCAAGAAATCTTTGCCCAGACCTGCAGCATTTCTCCAATGGTTTCTTTTAATAGTTTCAAAGTACCAGGTCTAACATTTAAGTCTTTAATCCATCTTGATTTGGGTTTTGCATGTGGTGAAAGATAGGGGTCTAATTTCATTCTTCTGTGGCAGAGAGGGGTTAAAAACAGTTAAAATTACTCCTTTTTAAAAATCAACCTGCAGCTCCAAACCTGCAAGACATGGAATGTGAGAAAACTAAATAGCCCCAAGCCACTTTTCTGAAAATGCAAGATAGTAATTGATCCACAACCTTATTCCTGCATCCTCTCTTTGTGGTTATTGGTTTACAACCCCTGCTTGTCATGTATACCCTGGAGACAATTTGTTCTTTAAAAATCTGGTTTTGCTAGACACCACCTTGCAAATTCCAAAGAAAAATGTATAGCTATACAACCTGACTTGCCTCCCTTACGTAAACTAACACATAAAACCCCTCTTCTCTTTCTCTGTCTTGCTCAGCCTTGGAGCATTAGTCCCCCGAGTCATGCCAGTGGTAATAAAATCTAATTTCTAAGATAGCCTCGGTGTCATGGTCTCTCTGTTTTCCAGCAACATTTCTGCAGTTTTTCCAATACTATTTACTGAAAAAACTGTCCTTTCCCAATGTATGTTCTTAGTCACTTTGTTAAAAATGAGTTGACTGGAGATAAATGAATTTATTTTCGCATTTTGTTTTATTGGTTTATGTGGTCTGTTTTTTTTGCCAGTACCATGCAGTTCTGGTTGTATAGCTTTGTAGTATAATATAAAGTCAGGTAATGTGATGCTTCCAGCTGTGTTCTTTTTGCTCAGGATTGTTTTGCAATTCAAGGTTTTTTTGTGTTTCCATATAAATTTTAGGATTTTTAAAGACTCTTGTCAAGGATGTCATTGGTATTTTAATAGAGGTGCATTTAATCTGTAGGTTGCCGTGGGTAGTATGAACATATTAACAATATTGACTCTTCCAATCCATAAACATGGGATATTTTTCCATTTTTGTGTGTCTTCTTCTATTTCTTTCATCAGTGTTTTATAGTTTTCATTGTAGAGATCTTTTATTTCTTTGTTTAGTTTATTCCTAGATATTTCTGTAGATATTATAAATGAAATTACTTTCTTGAATTGTTTCCAGATTGTTCACTGTTTGTTGGTATATAGAAATGTTAGTACTTTTTATGTGTTGATCTTATATCCTTGAAACTTGACTGAATTTATCGATCATTTCTATTAGTTTCTCTTGGAGTCTTTAAGTTGACAAATATTTAGCCAGACTAACAGAAAAAAAAGAGAGAGAAGACTCAAATAAACTTAATCAGAGATGAAATAGGAGACATTATAACTAATACCACAAAAATTTAAAAGATTACTAGTGACTATTATAAGCAACTATATGCTAATAAATTGAAAAACCCAGAAGTAACAGATAAATTCCTAGACACATAGAACCTATGAAGATTGAACTGTGAAGAAATAGAAAATGTGAATAGACCAACAGTAAGTAACAAGATAGAAGTAGTAATAAAAAGGCTTCCATCAAAGGAAAACTCAGGACTGGACAGCTTCACCACTGAATTCTACCAAACATAAATAAGAACTAACAGCAGTCCTACTCAAATGATTCCAAACACTCCAGGAAAAAAAGTACTTCCAAACTCATTTTATGAGGCCAACATTACTTTGATATAAAAACCAGATTAAGACAAAACAACAAAAAGACAACTGTAGGCCAATATCTCTGATGAACACAGATGCAAAAATCCTCAACAAAACAATAGCAAACCTAATTCAACCACACACGGAAGAGATTATTCATCATAATCAAGTGAGTTTTTCCCCAGAAATGCAAGGATGGTTCCACATACACAAGTCAATAAATGTGATACATCACATCAACAGAATGAAGGACAAAAACCATATAGCAATTTCGATAGACATTAAAAAAGCACTTGATAAGACTCAACATCCCATCATGATAAAAACTCTTAAACAACTGGATATATAAGAAACATATCTTAACATAATAAAGTCCATGTATGGCAAATCCATAGCTAGTGTCATACTGAACAGGGAAATACTGGAGGCCTTTCCTAGAACCTAGAACAAGACCAACATGCCCACTTTCACACCACTTTTATTCAACAAAGTACTGCAAGCCCTAAGCAGAGAAATCAGGCAAGAGAAAGAAAGAAAAGGCACCCAAATCAGAAAGGAAGAAGTCAAATTATCCCTGTAGGTAGATCAGATGGCCTTATATTTAGAAAATTTATTTCCTTTAAGTTGCAACTAATTAATTAAGAATGGTATTGAGCTGTTTGTCATTATGATTAAAGGAACACTGTTGGGAAGCATGAGCATAGAAAGAGGATAAAATTCCTAGTCTCCATTTCTATTTTGCCTCAGAGGAAAACTGAATTATGAGGTGGGAAAGTTTTCTGATGTTTATCAATGTAGGGTTTCAAAAATAGAGAAAGGCCAACTATAGTCAAAGCTTGATGTGAGAGGGAATGAAATAAAGAAATGGAAGCACGAGAGTATGTAAGTACCTTGAAGGTCATGCATAGGGCCTCTGAGTTTTTCCTAGGTGCAATGTGGACTCTGTGGAAGGTGTTAGGAAAAAAGAGAATAATCTAATAAAATCTGGTGGAATTGTAAAGTAACCTCTCACTGCTCCAAAGAAGACCAGGGTGAAGAATAGAATTTCAGTGTGTTTCTCCACTTCTCTACGGAAATACCCTGGTCATGTAGATGTCACCATAGTTTTCATAGTTAACAGATGTTTTTAAACCACGGACAGCTTGGCTTTTAGAAAATCTGTTAATTAAGTTATCAATTTATGAAAACAGACCATGATACATGAAAAAAAACAAAACCCAAAAAACCTAAGTAATAGTAGCAGGTCTGGCAGATTTCCAAGAAAGTGCTTCTAGTATTTATAAAGACCTAGAAGCACAATTTGAAGCTAAATTAGATCAGAATTCATCTAAAATTGGCTGATAACAAACCTTAAGAATTCAGAGAGTTGTCTCAAGTAATAGCACTATTGTCCCATTGTTTTAGACTGTGAAAAGCACAGCAAAAACTGCCGTGAGTCACAGAGAAATATGAATTCATATTATCTTTTAAACTTAAGAAGACAGATATGCAAATGAGTCAAAGAAAGTAAGGGCAGGCAATAGGGAGAAAGAATTTGATTCATTTCCCAATTGTGGGGAGAGCTCTGTGGCAGATTACTGGGTGTGAACAACATGAGGTTTCTATGAGATGAGGTGGCTGTCTTCTTGCAGTTCTTGCAGACAAGCATTCACATTAAAACATCCACTTCACTAAATGGCAGTAATTGGCCTCCTGCTGACAGCCTCAAAGCAGGCCAAGAAGTGGAGAGCTAAATGAAGTGAATGGAAACAACACATTTTCTAGCGACTCTTTCTGGTAGTCTCAGAAAAAAGCCAGGGTTATCCCTTGTTTCATGTCATTCTTGCTTTTTGAAAGTTAAAAATATATTATAATCTTCAGGGTCAGCAAACCTCCAGCTCCATAACTGGTAGAAATGACAAAGCAATAAGAACATGAGTGGAGCCTCAGTCCAGCACAGAGCATACAATTTCTAATCTTTTACTGAGGACCAGAAAGTGTAGACCTGGGGAGGTGCTACCAGCCAGATCCAAATGCAGAGTGACCCTTGGTGCCTGGCTCTTCCAGTACCCAAGTTTGTTGGTTGTATTTCTATAAATATAAAACACAGGACTACTCCATGGACCCTGTGCCCTAAAAAGCAAACTTAGGCTCTAGGTTGAAAAACACTGGTCTGACTGCAGAGTAAAGAGGTCACATTTCTTTGGGCACAGATTTTGTGCTTCCTAATTTTTGATAAGTAAAGGCAAGAACTGAAATCCCACTTTTAAAAGTGTATTTTTTTTCTACTAAACTCTCTGTAAAAACATTTCTAAGCTGCTTGGTCTGTTTCTCTCAAATAACTATAGACATGTGACATATCACCCTTCCTGTAAAGTCATTTTATAACCCAATTTTCACAATCATATTATTTTTCACCTGTTCATTATTATTTCATTGGTATCACTTCCTTTGTCTCTTTATTAGGTTTCACTTAAATTATTTAAACTATTTATTATTTGAATTACTACTATTATTATTGATGTTGCTTCTAAATGGTTATGTTTCTAACTGAAGTGAGTGATGCTTTGAGACATGAAGAGCAATTTACACACTACCTTAAAAGTGCAGACTGATAAAACTTCATAGAGGTTGCCAAAGGCTATATACTTATTTAACATGCAAATATATTATGTATTTACCAAAAGTAGATATGTATATTTTTCATTTTCACCAGTCTTTAAAGATTTAAACAAAAGGTAAATATATTAATATACAAATATTAACAATAAATATATTACTATAATGATATATAATATTCCATATACTTGAGAACTTTTTTATAGTCAGGTGACACATGACTTCAATATAGTGGTGTGTCACTTAACAAAGAGGATGCATGCGAGAAATGTTTTGTTAGTTGATATTGTTGTTCTGCAAACATCATAGAGTGCACTTACACCAACCTGTATGGTATAACCTACTATACATCTAGGCGATATGGCATAGCCTATGGCTCCTAGGCTACAAACCTGTACAGCATATTACTGTACTGAATATTGTAGACAAATACAACACAGTAGCATTTGTGTGTCTAAACATAGAAAAAGTGTAATCAAAGTGTGGTATCATAATCTTTGGAACCACCATTTATGAGGTCTGCCATTGACCAAAACATCCTTTTGTAGCACATGACTGTGAGAGCTTTGGAGGTCCTTGCTGGGTCCAAAGCATTTTAGAAACCTTTTTTTTTTATGACTGTAGTCCACAAATATTTTAGTCTCCTGTAAACCACTGAGCAATTTTGTCGTTTCCATATGTGATAGGACTTGCTAAATTGAGGTGTGATGATGATGTACTGTGGCTCATGGCAACAAGTGTGGGGATATTTAGACATCCAAATGAGGCATATCCATCAAAAGAGTCTTAGTAGGATGTTACTTTTTTTTGTGATGCTGCTTTTGCTTAAAATGCTTTTTTGTAATTCTCTTTTAAAATTACTTCAAGTTTACAGTGCTTATTTTGTGCTTCACAGTGTACAGGTCAAAAAAAATCTCATTTCATACTTGCACTTGGGTTTTAGACTATAATGACATTCCTTATCCTGATCAGACACCTTATTCAGCTGACTTTGATACAAATGACTTTGGGAGGGTTCCCAAAATCAAATCTTCCTTCAACGTTGAAGATTTTTATCTAGCACATAGCATATAATAAATATCTGATGACAGAATGATTGAATTTGACAGTTGGGAGAAGAGTGAAAATTAGGTACTATTGGCTCGAGAAGATGGAGCCGAAAAATTGCCACAAGCAAATGGCACTATTGTCTCATTGTCTTATTATCTTATTTAATCTTGGCACATATTATATATTCAGTGTGTGAAGAATTTATGTTTTCTATTTCTCTTATACTTATTCTCAAGTACCCATGGCTAAGGCCTGTTAAACATTTTCTCTTACAGTATATATCATATTGTGTATAATTTCTACTGAAAAATTTAACTGCAAGCAAAGATGAAAACAGCATTCTGCCTTAATTATAATATTGAGCAGCATGTAAAACCCATTATAGCCTGACCCTGATCTCTCTTTCTGAGTGATTTTCTGCCTTAGTAGTGCATCTTATTACAGACACCATTTTTGAACCATAGACATTTACACTTTTTGAATACAACCTCTGCTTTTATGCATCTGAGCCTTGACTCAGGATCTTCCCTTTGCCTGAAATTCTTTCTCTTCTATAGCTTGCCTAATGACAGTCTACACACAACTTCTCACATTCTGCACTAATTGTATCTATCTAGTGAAGTATTTTTGTAACTGCTGAGCAGGAAAAATATCTTTTGCTTATTTATTTCATTTTTAACAATGCTTTGTGGGCAAGACAACTAGAGTGTCTCTCTGATGTATAATAATTACTTCTAATATCACATTGGAGACAGAGTTTCGAGTTCCTTTAGGACTGGGACCATGCCTTCTTTCCAGTGTTCATCTAGTACATAGTCCCCTGCGGGATAAAGATTATGATTTACTAAATGATTGCAGGATAAATGCCTACAAGACTGTTCATGGCACCTAAAACCGTTGTGCCTCACTCACCTCCCCTCACTCATCCTTTTCTAAAAAGAAAACTTTGTCTTTCCTGCTGGAGTTTCTACAAATAAAAGAGGAACTTCTGCCAACACATCCTAAAAAGTAAATGTCTATTATTCTTTCCAGCCTTCTACTCACTCTTCCCTGAGGATAAGTGACTTATAATTGCTAAGACGAGAGTACATGTCTCTTATCACCCAGTATTCATTCTCTGCCTTCCTTTTTCCTTCTCCAAAAACCCATTTCTCTCAAGTGGCTGAAGATAACTTTATCCCTCGCTTCAGGATATTGTTATTTGTGTAAGCCAATCATGGTGAACCATTCATCTTGCCAGGATTTAGGAATGGGCATGTGACCCAATTGTGGCCAATTAAGGGAAAGGGAAAGTCATTAAGGGCTTTCAGGAAAGGCTTGCTTACTCCTAAGTAGGAGTGGAGTTTCCTCTTCTTCTGAATGTTTTTGTCTAGATATCACATCTGCAACCAACACAGGCCTCTGACTTCCAGCCCAATTATGAAACCAATACACAGAAGAGAATCGCTGAGCAGTAGCTTTAGGTCTTTGACACCCTGAAGCAGACTTACTTCTGAGCTTCTTATTACATGAGATAACAAATTACCTTTTTTTAAAGCCAGTTTTATTCAGTGATTTTTGTTCTTTGTAGCCCAAACTATGCTAATTGACCGACCAATAAAGCTGGTACTCTGCTTAATTTCCCACCTGATTTTTGGATCTATTTCTCAGCTGATTGGCATCCATAAGGGAAAAATGATGTAATTATATTGCTGGAATTTGCATGCTCCTCTGGCCAAACCTACTCAAGTTATACCATTAATCTTGTAAAATGTCTTGTGAAATTAAGTGCTCTTTGCACTATGACAACAATCTACTTGGCAGAAGTACAATCAATATTTTCTAAAGGAAAGTATTATACATTATATGTACTCTTAATTTATCATTGGTTTAATTTTCTACATAAAAAGACAAGTTACAGCTGTATTACCTGATAAAGGTAGAAATATCACAGAAGTACTACATTAGAGTAGCAACATAATGTTATTTGAAAGGCAATTATTGGCACCTAAGAAATAACTTTGTGTTTGTGTTATTACCATATTCTTCAGTTTATGTTGACATTCTTGATCTATTGGTTTTAATGTTAAAATTTTGATGAGCAATTTTTGTACTATGTGGAAATGAAAGTAGGAAATAAAATGTAGCCTTCATAGCCCAAATATTTATCTCTTAATTTTTACAAATTTATGTTAGGACATTGCCCAAAGGGTATTTCACAGAATAGTAATCCTGCTAGATGCACATTGAAAAATGTTGGAAGATTGCATTATATTATCCTGTTCAGAACTCTGAGAACACCTAAAATAATAAAACTTGTTTCACTTTATTTTACTTGATGTTTCCTCAACTTATTTTGACAATATATCTATTAAAACTCCATGTAAGTAATATTTTGTGTAATGTATTTGGGGGGGATTCTGCGTAGGGTGGTTGTTATCAAACAGCTTGGAAATGGAAAGGGTATCCCTCCAAATGCATGGTTTAAATACATGTGTTAAATCAAATATCTTCTATTGTTAAATGTCTTTTTTTTTTATCATGCAGCAGGAACACATTTAGTTGATGCTAAGGGAATCTAAACTGCAAAATATGAAAATAAATGGATATTCATGAAATAGGAAAATAAGTTGAGAAATCATTTTACAAGACTAAAGCTATTCAATATAGTACCTGATCATGAACAAGTACAGATGTTTCATTCATACAACTTCTTACAAAATTAACTATGGAGATGAAATCAGGGGAAACACTGGTATTCCACTAACTAGAATTATAAACAGGCGAATATGATCTGTAACGTAATAGCAAGTAACAGTCTGGCATGAGGGTGGGTCTTAGTAAGAGCTGGTTGAGTGGGACTGACCCTCAGCAAATAAGCCTGGAAATGCAAAAGATATTTTTGTATTCTTTACTACGTTATTGAAAATAGCTCCATGATTTTGATCATTAAGTAAGTAGAACATTCAACTGTGTAAAGCCCATTCTTCATTCATGGAATAAAGAAAATGAATGAGACAAAGAAAGAGAGGTTATAAAAAGCCCACATTGTTCCATGAAACAGCTGGACCAGAAACATTTTGAAAGATTTACGGAATGTGCTGAGTAGGGCATCAGCACAGAGCTTTTACAGACTAATCATCTTGACTCCAGTCACCTCATGAATCCCCTTCAGCATCTCTATGCCTCTTTGCCCAGCTGTGCTCTGTGATCAAGAAGTTTGTTTGTTTTTTGTCATCCATATTTTATGTATATTCGATTGTTGATTATCTGCATCAGAGTTTTTCTTGTTATGGATGATTCACACACACAAAAATGTATTTCTAAAAAATCCTGGACCAGCCTCCTGTTGTAACCAACACACTTTGTAGTCATGCTGTCTCTATTGGTAAGTGATTAGCAAATAGAAGCTCATTTTAACACTATCCTAGATAAAATATAATTAGGTAAATAGTTTTGTCTAAAATCATATTAAAATTCTAAGCCAAATAGAAATGTCTTTGGGATTATTTGTGCCAAGACTCCCTTCAACTGTCATTAATAATTAAAGGTTCCACTTTGTGTTTATTCTTTCATTTTAAAATGGGGTCCATTAGAGTAGGGATTGTGTCTGTTCATTATAGCACAAACGTCACCCTTGAGAGGTATGTACATTGAAGACAGTCAATGGATAGTGAATTTACGAACAAAATATCTTTAAATAAATCATTGGACATGGATATAAGACTTCACACAAAACTCTCACTCTAATGAGGTATCTTGGACTAGGTTATGGTTAAAATCACTTCAAAGTTTGGTTTTCCTTTTATTCCCAAATCATGGTCACTCACACATAAGGGGATAAACTGTGCTACTGGCCAGCGATATGGCCCAAATAATTATTTTGCTATAGTGTGGATCTAGTTAAAATCTATGCTCAAAATGTTTCAGTTGTAAAGAAGATTGCCTATTCTAAGATGCAAAATGTCTGACTGTCTGGTTCAAATTTAGGGCTTATGTATTTAGGGCCATATCATCACAGGACTTCTTTAATTTTAGGATATTATGCTAAAAGAACACAAAATAAAATTAAATTAAAGCCTCTCATGTTATATTTCAGAAAATTAGTCCAAGAGAAGTTACTTGACTAGCTCATTTAACTAGTTAATAACAGAGGTAGAATGAAAACCCAGATTTCCTCACTAGTACTCCATGACTTAGGCAATGAACCAAACTGAAGAGATGTCCATGAAAGAATAATTTGTGACAAAACGCCACATATATGCTGTGAGTGTAGCAAAGTATTATAAAATATTTGCTGTGTGGAGATCCAAGATCGAGAACTTCGGGTTTAAAATGAAAGATTTATGACCTCTCTGCTACTCCTTGCCATTTAAAACCAACCACAACCAACAAAGAAAATTAGAAATTAAAAAATAAGCTAGAAAATATTCACTTAATGCAATGAAAGCAGTAACAAAGGAATTGAGAAACATAAAAGATAAGATACATAGAACATCAAAAGTAAAGTTGCAGCTATGAATCCAAATATATCAATAATAACATTAAATGTAAATAGATTAAATGATCTAAACAAAAGACAGAAATTATCAGTTTAGATTTTAAAAAAACAGGTTTCAGCTGACTGCTCTTTATCTGAGATACACTTTAGATTCAAAGACACAAATAGATTGAAAGTCGCAGGATGGAAAGATATATCATTCCAACTGCACCTTAAGACACTGAAAAAAGTCTGGGTGTGGTGGCTTATGCCTATAATTCCAGCATTTTGGAAGGTCGAGGCAGAAGAATTGCTTGAATCTAAGAGCTCAAGACCAGTCTGGGCAACACAGGGAGAATTGTATCTACAAAAAATAAAAATAAAATTAGCCAGCTGTCGTGGCATGTGCCTATAGTCTAAGCTACTTGGGAAGCTGACATAGAAGGATCACTTGATCTCTTGAGCCCAGAAGGTTGAGGCTGCAGTGAGCCATGATTGTGCCACTGCACTCCAGCCTGGGTGACAGTGTGAGACCTTGTCTCTAAGCAAAGCAAAACAAAATAAACAAACAGAAAACAAAACAAAAAAGAAACAAACTAAATCCTAAGCAATAATAAGGAAGGAATGAAAGGAAAATTAGAGTGGAGATAGAGAATAGAAAATAAAAACAATCAAGAAAACCAAAATTGGTTATTTGTAAAGATCAACAAAACAAACAAACCTTGAACTAGACCGACCAAGAGCAAAAAAGAAGTTAAAGACGCAAATTATTAAAACTTTGAATGAAATATAGGACATTAGAATAACTTTACAGAAATAAAGATTAGAAGGAAATGTTATGAACAAATATATGCCAACGAAGTAAACAAGATGCAAAGGGCAAATTTTTAGAAAGACACAAACTATCAAACTGACGCAGAAAGAAACAGAATATCTTAGTAGACTTTAATAAACAATGAAATTGAACTAATAATTTTAAAAACATGACCTACAAAGAAAAGTTCAGCCTTCAATGGTAAATTGTACAAAATTAACTATTTCACACAATATAAGGGAGACTTTTGAATTCATTCTATGAGGCTAATATTACTTTAATGTTGAAACCATAAGAAGATATCACCAGAAAAAAATTGCAAACATAACTGTAGGGAATTCTGTTGCAAGAAGCATCAAATAAATGCTAGCAAATCAGCCGGGGTCGGTGGCTCAGCCTGTAATCCCACGCCTTGGGAGGCTGAGGTGAGTGGATTGCCTGAGCCCGCGGGTTCGAGACCCGCCTGGGCAAGCGAGACCTCATCTCTACAATAAATCAAATAATTAGCCGGGCGTGGTAGCGCACGCCTGTAGTTCCAGCTACTTGGAAGGCTGAGGCGGAAGGATAGCCAGAGCCCAGCAGGTTGAGGCTGCGGTGGCCGGGAGCGGCCACTGCACTCCAGTCTGGGCAACGGAGTGAGACTCCAACTCAAAAAAAAAAAAAAAAAAAGTGCTAGCAAATCAAATCCAGGTATATATAAAAAGGATCAGAATTAATGAATGAGATGAATTTACAAGTTACAAGACTGGCTTAGCATCTGAAAATTAATGAATTTGATGCACTGTATTAATAAAAGAATAGAACTAAAACCATACAGGCATCTCAATAAATGCAGGAGAAGCATCTGACCAAATTCAACCCTTTTAATGATTAAAAAAAACCCCCACACACAGAAAGTTAGTAAGTTGATAAGGTTAGACACCTGATATGGGACACCTAGAAAATATCCACAGCTAACATCATACTTAATGGTGAAAGACTGAATACTTTTCTTCTAAGAGCAGGAATAAAACAAGGATGTCTGTGTTTACCACTTCAATTTAGCTTTTTACTGATGGGTCTAACCATAGCAGTTAGGCAAGAAAAATAAATGAAAGACACCCAGATTGTAAAGGAAGAAGTAAAACTCCCTACTTAAAAGCAATATAATCTTGTATGTCATAGGAATCCACTAAAACCTATTTTAACTAACAAATGAATAAGGTTGCGGAATGAAAAACGAATATATGATAGTCAATTGTATTTCCATACACTTGCAATGAACAATCTAAACATGAAGTTAAGAAAAATTCCATTTGCAATAGCATCAAAATAATAAAATACCTAGAAATAAATATAACAAAAGGGCATAATCTCATAATCTGAAAACTGCACAATTTTCTTGAAATTAAAGACATGAACATATGAAAACACTTCATATGCTCATAGATAAGATGACTTAACATTGTTTTGACGGAAATATATTCCAAATTGATCTGAGTCAATACAACCCCTGTTAAATCCCCATCTGGCTTTTTTGTAGTTTTTGGCAAATTTCTTCTGAAAATTCAAGGAACTCAGAATAGCCAAAACAATCTCACAAAAGAAAAACACAGTCGGATAGCTCATACTTTCCTATTTCAAAAATTGCAAAGCTGCAGCAACCAAGATGGGTTTTGGCCTAAGGATAGATATGTAGATCAAGGAAATAGAAATAAACCCTCATATTTAAGATGAATTAATTTTCATCCAGGGTACCAAACAATTCAATAAGGAAAGAATACTCTTTCCAATAAATGAATTTGGGACATCTGGATATACACTTGCAAAAGAATGAATATTCTACCTCACATCACATGTAAAAATTACTTCAAATACATTAAATATATAAATATAACAGCTAAAAATATTATATTCTTAGGCAAAAACATAGGCATAAATCTTCATGTTTTTGAATTAGGCAATGATTTCTTAGATATGACACTTAAAGCACAAGCAACAACATAAAAAATAGATAAATTGGACATTATCAAAATTGAAATATTTATGCTTCAAAAGATACCATTTATATGTGAAAAGACAATCCAGAGAACGGGAAGAAATTTCTGAAAACCATATATCTTATTAAGGACTTATATTTAGATACATAGAGAACACTTATAACTCAATAATAAAAAAGACTAATAACCCAATTTAAAAGTGTGCAAAAGATCTAAATAGACATTCATCCAAATAAGATATACAAATGCCCAATCACAGGAAAAGATGCTCAACATTTTCAGTCATCAGGGAAATGAAAACCCAAACAAGTTACCACTTCAAATTGACTACCATGGGCACAATTTTTAAAAATGGAAAATAATACATATTGACAAGGATATGAAGAAATTGAAACTTTCATACACTGTTGGTGGGAATGTAAATGGTGCAGTGGCTTTGGAAAACAGTCTGCAAGTTCCTCAAAAGGTTACACATAAACTGGGCTCGGTGGCTCAGCCTGTAATTTCGCCCTTTGGAAGGCTGAGATGAGTAGATTGCCTGAGCCTGCGGGTTCGAGACCTGCCTGGGCAACTTGGCGAGACTTCATCTCTACAATAAATCAAAAACTAGCCGGGCATGGTAGCATGCGCCTGTAGTTCCAGTTACTTGAAAAGCTGAGGCAGAAGGATCACCGGAGCCCAGCAGGTCAAGGCTGCGGTGGCCAGGAGCGTGCCACTGCACTCCAGTCTGGGCGACAGAGTGAGACTCCAACTCAAAAAAAAAAAAAAAGTTACACATAATGTTACAATATAATCCAGCAGTTAACTTTTCCTAATGAAAAGCATAGACCCACAGAAATACTTGTACACAAATGATCAAATAAACATTATTAATAATTGCCAAAAAGTGAAAACTTAATTATCCATGAATTGATGAATTACTAAGTAAAGTGTAGTAGAGACAGACAATGGGATATTAGTCAACAATAAGATATAAAATACTGATACACTCTATAGTCTGGATGAACTTTACAAACACTATGCTGCATACAAGAAGTCAGATGCAAAAGGCTATATATTGTTTGATTCCACTTATATGAGAGTCCGGGAATAGGCAAGTTCATAGATACAGAAAGGGTATAAGTGATTACTTACAGTTAGGGAGTTGGGGAAACAAAGGAAATGACTATTAACGGTTATGGGCTTTCTTTTTTTAGGTTGACGAAACTGTTATAACATTGATTGCTGTGATAGTTGCACAATACCGTGAATAAATGCTACTAAATAGTATAGCTAAAAATAATGAATCACATCCTAACAAAGAGATTATAAAAGAAGAAACCCTTTATTTGGAAATGGCTGGATAATGTACACATTATTCACAACATGTGAAGAAAGACTGTGAAAGCAGGGCAGGCAGTTGAGGGTCCCAGAAAGAGAAGACCATAACGCATGTAGAATGCAGAGTTGATAGAGCAGAGAATGCTTCTAATTAGGTGGCGCTTCCAAGAAGAAAATCAGAAGAACCCACTTTAGATCCACAAAGTCCATTTTCACAATCTATGGGGTGAGCCTCCATGTGCTCATGGCAACACGGAGTGGTAGGGAAGAGAAGGGTCAATGGGAAAATGCCATCTGTGGCCCTTTTACTGAAGCCAGACAGTCCATACAGCAAGAGGAGAACTTGTGCATGGCACACATTCCTGAAGTTATCAACGGAAGAGAAGTAAAAACTCAATCATTGCACAAAAAATTCATATTGGGCATCTCACACAGCTTCACAGGAAGTCTTCCTGCTAGCTAAGAGCAGATTTGCTGTTTGGAGCAGAGTACCCCTGAGGAGGTTAGAGACATCAGAACAAAATGAAAATGTGGTCCTGGGTTCCTACCTTTGTCCCTTCTTCATACTCTCCATGTGCAAATAACAGGAACAGGAAGAGTTTCTCTTCAGTGATAAGTAAACTCCTAAAAGGAAGAGCATGAGACCTCTGCAAAGATACTGTCTAAATGAAAAAAAAAATGGGGGACAGCAAACAGAAAGCTAAGACTATATATCATATAAGTACCACAAAGCAGATAAAATGTATGACTATATGCCCTCAAGTAACAAGAGCTCAAAGAAGGTATAGAAGCCCTCAGGTAAGGTATGGTAAGACAATGGAAGTTGAAATGTGAGATGGTAGATCTTGAGAAAGAAATGGAAGGGAAAATGATCATTGCAGAAATGAAAGTCATATGAAAATCATCACAAGGAAAAGTAGACTCTTCCTTGATAAACTTGAGAACAAAGAATGACATGAAATTAAAAAGGACAAAAAGTTGATTAATATTAGTAAAAAATCAATAATAATGAGAGATGAAAAATATAAATGGAAATTATAGATTACATTTTAATAAAATAATGATATAATAGAAAAGTGTTTTTTAAAGAATTAAATCCATGGAAGGTGTAAACTTCCAGTGAATACAACTAATACAAGTTGATGAAAAATGAGAATATTATAGGAAATTTATTGAAAAGTGAGAACCAAGGAGTCTATGGATAGATCAGTACTGGAAGACATGATCAGTACTGGAAGACATGAAGGAATGTTTGCAAAATCCTCGGGGAAGAAAGTTATGACCCAGTAATTATGATACCCAGAAAAACTCATGTATAGGTGGAGAGTATATATTTTCCAACAAACAAAGACCTCTGGGACTTCAACTCTCATGAACATTTCCTTAAAAAAATTATTAAATAGTAAACTCAGTCAACAAAAGGATGGATAAGAAAGCCATGCTAAAAGAACAGTGGTACTGAATCCATGCAAATACAGCACTATGTATAGACAACTGTGAAATCAGGTTACAAAATAGAATGTAAATAATATTAATTATCATAATATGGAAGTAATGACTGCAGAATTTGGGGGGTAACATAAGGTAGAGAAGGTAGGGGGTAATACAATAAATCAAGTGACGTTATATCAGGAGGTTAATCAATTGATAATCTTTAGGGCTTAAAAATAAAATCACAGAAAGAATATATTATTATTCCTTATTCAACAAATATTTATTGAACTCTACTCTTCCATGCAGGTATTAATGACAAGGTAGTCAGTAAAGCCAAGCTCCTCCTGCTCACATTCTAGTGAGAAAGACAGAAAATAAACAGGAAACAAATAATTTCATAGAATGACATATGCATTGAAGGAAAGAAAGCAGGGTTGTTACTTCCATATTATGATAATTAATATTATTTACATTCTATTTTGTAACTTGATTTCACAGTTGTCTATACATAGTGCTGTATTTGCATGGATTCAGTACCACTGTTCTTTTAGCATGGCTTTCTTATCCATCCATTCCCGGGGTGGGCCTTGCATAGGATGGTTGAGGAAGGCTTCTTTGAACAGATGACATTTTAAGCAGAAAGCTGAATAATGAACAGATGATTTGGGGGAAGAGCCTTTCATGTAAAGATAAAGGCAGAGGTAAGACCTTGGAAGCTATCTGTAGATTCACATGTGTGCCTGGGCACAGTGGGCAATGCAGAATGAGTCATGAGCACAGAAATGGGCTGGAGACCAGGGGAGGAGGCAGGGTTTCATCCTAAGGGTTATGGGCAGATGCCAGAGAACTATGAAGAGTGGAGTGGTTGGATTTGTATTTTGTAACACAGAATATTTTCTGCCATGTAGTGAATAGAAAGACTAGCCAAGAGACGATTGCAGTGGTGGAAGTGAGAAGTGCTCGTGGCTTGGAATGTGGTGAGAAACTAGATTTAGGTTATATTTTAGAGTTGGCAATGATAGGACCTCATTTTTAACTTGAAAATGTATCCCACTGGATGATTCATGAAGGTCTCTATGAGGTGTGGGAGTAAGAGAAAGAGAAGTGGATTCTGGGATTTTTGCATTAGCAACTGGGTGCATGATGGTTCCCTCCATTGAGATGGTGAAGGAATGGTGCAGGGCAGGTCATGTCAACATTGAGCCATTAATAGTCAAGTTGGTTACATAAGTCGAGCTCAGAGAAGAGGGTGGTGGAAGCGAGATAAATTCGGAATCATTAGCATATAGATGGTATTTAAAGGCTAGGGAATTAACACAGGACCTACAGTGAAATTTACAGTGAAGACCTTCATGGAATGACTCTGTTAGCAGCAAAGAGCTAAAGTACTGAAGTACCATCTGTGTGTGGGACTCTAGCTGAGCCTCTTAATTTCTCTAAGCATTTGTTAGCTTATCAAGGAAATAAATTGTAAGCACAAACATTCAATGCCTGAAATGACCCCCAATGCCTGAAAGGGTCATTTTGCAATAATCTAATTTTTTAGAAGGTGAAGTAATGTTTTGGTTCCTATGAAAGGCTGCCTTTTTACTTTACTGTCTTTAGAGGAGTACAAATATTGACTAGGACAACTTAAGATTGATTAAATAGTACAAGTGAGAGCAGTCCACATTCAAGTAGATGTTGGAAACCTTGCACTTAGTTATGGGTTTCTTAAATAATGCAGCAAATATTTTAAGTGATCTAAGATATTGCACAGTTAACTGGAGAGACAATAATTTCTGTTGCATTCCTGGTGGCAGAGTATTATGAAAATGAAATACATCCTGTTCTGAATAATACCACTCCAAAGCATATAAAATTAGTCCACCTTGTAAACACAATCCTTCAGGAATACAAACAGAATGTACCCCCATATGTTGAGAAAGGTAACTTTGTTTTTTAGCCCATCTTTGGTCGTCATTTTTGGTGGGAGGAGTACCAAAACTTACACCTTTTGCTTAAGCAACTTATACTTTTGCATATTCATTACAACATATGCATTATGTGTTGTTTTAAAATGAGTCCAACATGATTTTTGTATTAAAAAAGTGATTACTCGCTTTCATTATTGCCTAATGTAGTTGGCTAATTACTTATTATAAAATGAAAAAAAATAGTCTTACTAATGGGATGTTAATAACTAGATTTCTCAGCAGTGTTTTTGTTGTGTGTATTAAAAGTCTGCTGTTTTACAAATCTATTTTCCAAACATATTAAAAAATTACAGTCTCATACTTCCATTTCTGATACTTTCTTCAAATAGGTAAATATTGTTGCTTTTTTGTTAGAGTATAGCTCTAGGCTATAACTACAGGATTAAAAAAATACAGTAAAATAATGAATAATTCAAGTCATTATTTAATTATTCTGTGTGTTATAAAATGACTATTTTGGAATTGCTTCACACAGAAGTAATATTTTATTTGACTCTGTGTTACCTCCCCATTCCTTTTTTCAATGAAAGTTATATATACAAGATCATATCTACAAAACTGTCTGAAACTCCTTCAGACATTTCTTGTGAGCTGCACCTGGCTAAACCTGAATTACTCCCATCACAGCAAGGTCCTGTTCAACTCCTAGGACCACTCTCACCCCTACTGAGTACGATATATTCTCCAGCCACTTGCACTACCAGTGCTGATGTCCACATACGCTGCAATCAATACCTTCATGCACCACCTTCAGTGAGAGCCACCACCCACAGGCATTCACCCTCTGCCACATGCATCATCATTCCAATCATCAGTCCTATACTTATCTGTTGCTCAATAACCCCTGAAATATTTCCACTGTACTTTCTGATATTCATTCCAAAATGTGAAGAGTCCTCTAAAATCTCTTCCCACTCACTTTTATTCCTTCCTTCTCTGTGCCCTAACTACATTCCCCAAGTTGCTACCACCCTAGCAGCCTTCTCTCCGCTACTTCTCTCTTCCATCCCAAGCAGCCCAAGATTGCAGGTGGAACTGAGGCTTAACTTTCCATCGCCACTCCCCAACTTCCCAACAATATGCTTTTGTGATGCTCATACCACCTGGCACATCATCCTCTGCCTCCTCCTTACTGCCATCTCTGACCTCCCAGGCCCCTCTTCATTGATTAAAAAGTCTTTGGATCTGGTGTGGATCTGTCCACCCTAGAGTATGCAGACCACTCATCAAATAATATGATTTCTAATAAACAACCATGAATTTCCAAAACAATCCTGGGGGGGTGGAGGGGGGGAAAGCAAGAGGTATCACACTCCCAGACTTTAAACTTTATTATAAAATTAGAATAATCAAAAAAGCCTGGTATTGGTACAAGAACAGGCATATAGACCAATGGAACGGGGTAGAGATTCCAGAAGAAAAACCTCCATTTCTCAACCAACTCATCTTCAACAAAGCCTCCACCACCAATGATTGGGGAAAGGAGAACCTGTTCAGTAAATGGTGCTGGGAAAACTGGCTGACCACATGCAGAAGATTAAAACAAGGCCCCTACCTATCCTCATACACAAAAATCAACTCTAAATGGATCAAAGACAAGAACGTAAAACCTCAAGCTATAAGAACCTTAGAAAGTGCGGGAGACACCCTTATGGAAATTTGAACTGGCAGCCAATTTCTGATCAATACCCCAAATGCCAGTGCCGTAAGAGATAAGATAGACAAGAGGGACCTCATCAAACTGACAAGCTTCTGCAAAGCCAAAGAACCCATCAAGAGAGTGGGGAGACAGCCCACAGACTGGGAAAAAATATTTGTCAACTGTATGTCTGACAAAGGCCTAAAATCTAGGATCTACAAGGAACTCAAATATGCTGAAAAGAAAAAAACAAACAGCCCCATTACAAAGTGGGCAAAAGATATGAATAGACAGTTCTCAAAAGAAGACCTATGAGCAGCCAACAGATTTATGAAAAAATGCTCAGCCTCACAAGTCATCAAAGAAATGCAAATTAAAACTACCCTGAAATACCACCTAACTCCAGTCAGGATGGCTATTGTCAATAACTCAAAAAATAACAGATGCCGGAGAGGATGTGGTGAAAAGGGAACACTTCTACACTGTTGGTGGGAGTGTAAACTAGAACAGCCTCTGTGGAAAACAGTGTGGCGATTCTTAAAAGATCTAAAAATTGACCTTCCATATGACCCTGCAATACCCCTACTGGGAATATACCCGGAAGAACTCA
>CAUYQG010116473.1:0-32963 GCA_963574415.1 Tarsius wallacei | reverse complement strand
AAAGACCTTTATAACAAAAAATATGAAACACTGTTCCAAGAAGTCAAAGATGACACAAGCAAATGGAAAAATATTCCGTGCTCATGGACTTGAAGAAACCACATTTTAAGACATCCATTCTACCAAAGGCAATTTACAGATTCAACACAATACCCATTAAATTACCAGCATCATTCTTCTCAGATCTGGAAACAACAAATACAGAAATTCATATGTATAATGAACATTTGTATACCTAACCCTGAATTGTACCCTACATATTTAAAATTTAAAATAAAAAAAAAAGAAATTCTTATGGAAACATAAATGACCATGGATAACCCAAACAATCCTTAGCAAAATAAACAAAGCAGGAGGTATCACACTTCCAGACTTTAAACCTTATTATAAGGCTGCAAGAATCAAAACAACCCGTTATTGGTACAAGAACAGGCAAATACACCAATGGAACTGGATAGAGATTCTGGAAGCAAAACCTCAATTTCTCAACCAACTCATCTTCGACAAAGCCTCCCACAACAGCCACTGGGGAGAGGAGAACCTATTCAGTAAATGGTGCTGACCACATGTAGAAGAATGAAACAGGCTCACCATACATAAAAATCAACTCTAAATGGGTCAAAGACCTAAATATAAAACCTCAAATGTTAAGAACCTTAGAAAACGCAGGAGACACCCTTATGGAAATTGGAAGAGGCAACTAATTCCTGATCAAAACTCCTAATGCCCATGCCATAAGAGATAAGATTGACACGTGGGACCTCATCAACTTGAAAAGCCTCTGGAAAGTCAAAGAAACCATCAAGAGAGTGGAGATACAGTCCACAGAATGGGAAAAGGTATTTGCCAACTGCATATTTGACAAAGGCCTTACATCCAGGATCTACAGGAAACTCAAATGTGCCAAAAGGAAAAAACCAAAGAGCCCCATTAAAAAGTGGGCAAAAAACATGAGGAGACACATCTCAAAAGAAGGCATATGGGCAGCCAACAGTCATATGAAAAAGTGCTCAGCCTCACGAGTCATCAGAGAAATGCACATCAAAACCACATTGAGATACCACCTAACTTCAGTAAGAGGGGCTGTCATTAATAAGACAAAAAACAACAGATGCTGGCAATGATGCAGAGAGAAGGGAATGCTTCTACACTGTTGATGGGAATGCAGACTAGTTCATCCTCTATGGAAAACAGTGTGGTGATTCCTAAAAGAACTAGAAATTGACCTTCCTAGCAACCCAGCAATCCCCCGTCTGGAAATATACCTGGAGGAACTTAAACCACTCTACAAAAAAGATACCTGCACACACATGCTTATTGCAACAATATTCACAATAGCAAAAACAAGGACCTAACCAGAAGTCCATCAAAACTGGGCTGGATAAAAAAAAAGTGCTACATATACACAATGGAATATTACACAGTCATAGAGAAGTACAAAATTATGGACTTTGCAGTTACTTGGTTGGAATTGGAGCCTGTTATACTCAGTGACCTATCATGGAAAAAAAGAGCTAAGTACCACATGTTCTCACTCATAAGCAGACCCTGAATATTTATCATAATACTATAAGAAAGGGATTGGCAGTAGTGGGACACTGTCCGGGGAAGGGGGGACATACAACATTAATAAGTGTACCTGATCTCAAACCAGGCGATGTGGGGACCAGAGGAAGGCCCACACTTTACCTGTACAATGACCATTTATATTCCTAATTCTGAATTGTACTCCACATCGTTAAAAAAATTAAAAAATTAAATAATGAATAAAATAAAATCAGCATCTTCCAGGCTTGGTGGCTCACACCTTGTAAGCCCAGCATTCTGGGAGGCTGAAGTGGGAGGATCATTTGAGCTCAGGAGTTTGAGACCAGCCTGGGCAACATAGTCAGCCCCATCTCTACCAAAATATTAAAAAATTAGATGGGTATGGTGCCACTTGAGAGGCTGATGCAGGAGGACCAATTGAGCCCAGGAATTGAGGTCTACAATGAGCAGTGATCAGGCTACTGCACTCCAGCCTGGGTGAGGATGTGAGATCCCAACTCAAAAAAAAAAAAATCAACATCTCTGCAGCCAAGTTAATTCTTTTAGTTGATTTAAGTAGCATATTTAACCAAATTTCTTCTCTTACAAACTACATTGGGTAAGAAAGACAATTGATAGACTCAACTGATCATTTTCTCATTATTGAATAGTTTATCTTCTGTTATAAAGCAGTACTGTTAACAACATAAAATAATTTTGGATTGATTAAATGTTATAACCTCAAAGCAAACCAGTGAGAAAATACTTTAATATTTATTAAAACCTATGAAGTGAGGAGGACTTTTGAATTTTAAAAGCAATGGAAGAACAAGAAGAATAAGAAGAAAAAAATTCACTGAGTAAAAAAGTATATTTCTGAGGGCCAAAAAGGAGTCAATTAAAGAAATAGCAGAAAGGATTTATAGTTAAATATGGCAGCAAATGATACCTAGGTTGAGTACAAAAATGATCCGCATAAATAGACTAGAAAGCATACAGACAAATAACAACTACAAAACTCTTTAGGGGAACAGTACTAAAAAGGACCAAGGATCTGAACAGAGGAGATAGACACAGAATGACTAAGGTCGCTCCTTCACTCCCTCACATCTGACTATGCCACACCTTCACGTGTATGCATTGACTGGCTGGACCACTTGCCATCCACCTGTTTCCATCTTCACATAGGCTGCTTAATGGTTCTGAGTAGTCTGCAGTCTAGGGCTCCAGCACCCACGGAAGTCATTATGAGTTATTTTGTAAAAATTTTATGCTCTGTGCGTAAGCATCTTTTTATACCCAAAGTCTCTTGTTCAACTTAGAACCATTTAGTTTGCCGTACATATGTAAAGGCATATTATATACCCCAAAAAAGAAACTTGTAGACATAGTGACCTTGGAGCAAACTTGTTCACAAGTGTAGCCTTCCCCGTTCTTAGGACCCCACTACGTGAGCTGATTCAAGAAAGAGACCAGATACAACTTTCATCTCAAACTGTCACCCCTGCTCTCCATTGGCAGTACTTGATTAACTTGGTTTCACATTTCTGGCACTGTCTCGTCAAATCTCCACTGTTCATCTTCTGCAAAGACATGAGCTCCTGGTCACTTGAGACAGCCTAGCATCCTCCATCTGAGGCGCACATGTGGATCCATCTCCCAGAGAGGAGAACATAATTATGTTTCCTGGCTATCTTTGTCATCAATTGCAGCATCAAAATCCACCTCCAGATTTAGCATCTTAAAGTGACAACTTATTATGATTTCTCATGGCTCTGGGGGTTGACTGGGGCGTAGCTGAGTGGTTTTTTTGCTGGGATCTCTCATACAACTGCAGCAAGTGGTGGTTGAGACTGGTGTCTTGTGTAGGCCCCAGCGGGCAGAAGGTGAAAGACGGTCACTCATGTCTGATTCCTCAGTGTTCTATTTATGACCTCACCCCCAGCAGCATGGTCAGATCTTCTTATGCAGAGTCTCAAGTACCCAAGAAGGAGTATCCCAAGAGCCATGTTGAGAGATCCAGGAATAAGCTGCACAGGATCTCATAATCTAGCCTCAAAAGAACCAAAACATCACTTCTGCTGAATTCTATGGGTCAACAAGTCACTAGGCCAACCCAGAGTTACGGGGAGGGAAATTAGGCTCCACATTTTTGACATACATGCACAGGAAAAGACAGAATTGCCTGGAATTGTCTTTAGAGACTACTGACCACAGTGACATTCCCTATCTTGTTTTTCTTCTCTACTTTGCTTTTCCTTGTATGATCCAAGTATTCCTCTTTTAACATAGCTCTTCACCACTTGGGAATCATATATATATATTTTTTAGTTGGAGTCTCACTCTGTCACCCAGACTGGAGAGCAGTGGCACACACGTTCATGGCTCCCGTAGTGCTGACCTGCTGGGCTCCCACAATTCTTCCGCCTCAGCCTTCCAAGCACCCAGGACTCCCACGCACACTACCACACCTGGCTAATTTTTTTATTTATTGTAGAGATGAAGTCTCACCATGTTGCCCAGGCTTGTCTAGAACCCGTGGGCCCAGGCAGTCCTCTTGCCTCGGCCCCCCAAAATGCTGGAATTACAGGCCTGAGCTACCGCGCCCGGCTGGGAATCACATTTTAATTACACATATGCTGTTCTGAGGTGACATCATCTGTCTTCTTCAGGGGCTCCATACTTCTTTCCTGTTTCATCCATCAAGATGACTGACATAAACTCAAGCTAAAGACCTTACTGGTCCTTTGTGCAAGAGGGCCATGCTTTAGTGAAGATAAAGTGTTAGCCCATAATCTCTTGCTTCTACAAGAAGCATTCTCTCTTTGGATCTTTCTTTGGGGATCTCACACTTAGAGTAAACAGGGTCTCAAGCAAAATAAAAATTTGCAGGATCTCTTTCTATGTAATCACTTTGATTTTAAATGCACCTTATCAAATACATGAGCACATATAAGGATTTACTGATGAAAATTTAAACTAATGGGTGGAGAAGAACTATTCGTGTTTTTGTTTATGGTCAACTGCATTAAATAAATGGTATCAAGGAAGTGCAGAATCAAGAAGATGGACAATGTTTCAATACAAATGAATGCTAAAAAGCTATGATGTTATGAGAAATAATAGCATTGCTATCTTTCCCCCCCCAGTGGGAGGTATGAAATCAGCCAGGAATGGTGCCATTGACAGCAAAGACCATGAAGAAATGGTTCCTGGATGCAGGCAGAAAGTGGTGGTACCTGGACACGGCAAAGAATCTTTGTGTGCCCTGAGTAGACAATAGACATGCCTAACTGACAGAACAAGAAAGGATGCAGCTGTGTCGCAGGTGAGACCCTGTCCTCAAGATTCATCATTAGGGTGTTTGAAAGGCAGAGGTCAAAGAAAACTGGAATGAGAAATTAGCACATTTTTTTGCATTAGAAAGGAAAGCTATGGGATAAATGAGTTTCAAGAAAGATTCAGGGCAAGTATGTACTACTCTCTGCAAACCCATAATACATTCCACTTGAGGTCGTGGTTTAATGCTTCTGATACCCCTTTCTACGGGAATGGCAGTCTGCACCCAACCTGTGAAATGCACAGTGTGGTAACTATTGTCTTAATAGAAGTTTCTCCTAATTGAGTTTTAAATTGCCTAGTCAACTGGCAAGAATTGACAATCAGTGTAGTGACACTAAATCCAAGGAATTTTCTTCTTCTTTATCCTTGACATCAGGAGATGGCAAAGTATGGTCCTATGGTCCAAATCCAGCCATCACCTGCTTTTGTAAGTGAAGGTTTAGTGGAACACAGGCACAGTCATTCATTGACATACTGTATTGTCCATAGTAACTTACTTTTTTGCTGCAGTGGCAGAGTTGAGGAGTTGCAGTGGAAACCAGATGCCCTCTGTGAAGCCTGAGCGATTTACTATCCGGCCCTCTAAAGAAATGTTCACCAAACTTTGCATTATATCAGTTCTCAGAAAACACTAGTTTTCTGCCATTGTTGATGATTAGTAAGTCTAATGTCATTCTAGATTGTAAGTTAACTGGGCTTTGGGACACCATCTTTTACTTGTAAGTTATATTTGCTTAAAGAACTTATTATTTTATTTTACATTGTGGCAGTTCTACAATTCTGTGATTTGCATATTCATGTTTTAATCTTGTGTCGGCTGTGGTTTGAAACATGTGTTTATTTTGTTTCTTATTTCTATTATTGTTTGTTTCAAGACCTCTAATCAAGATTCTCTGCCCCATGGATTATAAAACCAGGCACAAATCAGAGTTTGTCCCAGGGAAAATGAGGCATAGTGGAAGCAAATGTTGCTTATGTAGGCAAAAATGGAACATTGTAGTATATATGGGGGTCTACCCAGGTTTGTCTGGCTGTGGGGTCGCCTTAGGGATTTGGTACCCAAGCAATGGTCAGCTTGAGTAGCCACTGTAACTTATAATGTGTTGCTCTCTGAGCTAAGAACTTTCCACATGTTAACTCATTTAAACCTTCCAATATATTTGGAGGTGAATATTTTTATAAACATGTTACAGATAAGGAAGCAGAGATGTCAAATAATCTGCCCAGGGTCATATAATCAGTAAATAGCAAAGTCGTCACTTGATCCCAGTGCTATCTAACTTCAAAACCTATGCTCCTAATAACAATGTTTTATTTAATGAGACTCTTATCTACTACACGAATATAAATAAAATGTTGGGGGAGGGAGGAATTTCACCTAACCCCTATCTATGCATGTGTCCCATTGACAGAAATACTGGTTTTCTTTCTTTTTCATTTCCTCTGTTTTCAACATTATAGTTAAAACACATTTGTTATATATAGCATATAAAAATAAAATAGACAAATAGAACTGTGTGTGGTTGTCTCAGGGTCCTTCGCCGGATGTGGGCTGGGATCTCTCTCCCAGGCCTCCAACAGTGACCCTTGGGTAAGCACTCTCCTTCTTCCTTACCTCTTCAGTCATTCTCTATATTGATCCCTACAATTACTTAGATTCAGTGGGAAAATCCTCCTAAGTTCATATGTAAGTCATATACTAAAACAGCCAAGGAAAGAAAGGACCCCATATCACCTTACTGTAGATGTATAATCAGGTTGATAGGTTGATTTTTCCTTTTCTGGGGTGTTTTGTTCCTCCTTTGTCTACCAGTCAGTCCCCCTGTTTTCCCAGCAAGATTCATTGGTCCCACCTACAAATACTGACTGTACTCAAGAATGATTTTTTTCCCCAATAAAATTTTAGGTCCAAGCTCTTCTGAAAGCATGTGCTTTCAAGAAAATGATTATTTTAAGTTTTAGCACATCATGGAAGTGTTACTTTAGAAACGCATTAGGATTGTGCTTACTCAGACCCTCCTGTGTGTATATGAGGCTGCTAGCACAGATAAAAATCAAACTTTCCTGGAGTTTATCATAATAATCTTTTTTTCCCCACATGTTGAGAGGTACTTTAATTCAGGAGAATGTTGGTTTTAGCATTAGTTATGACTTTTAAGATGGAGCCTGTGTCATCATATCATGTCTAGTGAGAAAACCGTTCACCATTTGCAAGCAGGAGATAGTTGAATAGGGAATGGAAAAAAAAATTAGAAGAGTCTCCAAGTAGCAAATTCAGAGTGTCCACTGGAAAACATGTGTCACCATGACTCAGGAACTGTTATAACTTATCATCGTATGGGCCATCGAAGCTGATAGAAGCTGATAGGTGTTCTCCTGTCTAGAATGCAAGAAGAAGTCAAGACCCTAAGGAGGGAGAGTCCTGAAAGTCTCCAGTGCCCCGCTCTTTCCAAGGGGCCTTCAATAGTTCTCTAATTCCTGTAGAACAGTGTATCTTGAAGTGTGACCCTTGAAAATCATCAGTATCATTACTTAGAACTTGTTAGAAATTCAGGTTCTTGGTACTCTCTCAGACTTACTGAGTCAGAAACTCTAGGGATGGGACACAGCAATCTGGGTGCTAGCAAGTCCTGCAAGGCAATAGATACTGCATTTTTAAAAGAGCAAATCCATTTGCATTTCTAACAACTTCCCCAGAGATTGAGACTGACACTTCTTACTCAAGGACCATATTTTGAGAACCACTATTCTAGAATCTAAAATAGGTTTCTCAACTTTGGTATCGGCATATTGGATCAAATAATTCTTTGCTGAGGGGACTGTTTTGCACATTGTAGGGTACTTAGCAGCATCCTTGATATCTACCCACTAGAGGCCAGTATCTTCCCAATCATAACAATCACACATGCTCTTAGATATTGCCAAATGTCCCCTGGCAGGAGGAGTAGGGGGTGAAAAATCATTCCCAGTTAAGAACCAGTAGTCTAGAACATTTATTTTCAAGTTCAGACTTACATTAGATTAGAATCAACTGGGAGACTTTTTTAAAAAGTCACCGATGTCTAGCTGAGGCAGGGGGCCACTCCCCCAGTCTAATAAAATGAGGGCCTTCCCAGGATGGAGAAAGGGCCCTCCTAATACAGTAAGATAAAAGTCTTCCCAGAATAATAAAAGAGTCCTTCTAACACCATAAGATAAGAGCTTTCTTGAAAGATTTATGTTAGAAAGGAATGTAACCCCCCCCCAAATCTGTAGTGCACGTGTGTAACTCTGCTGCAGACTTGAGCTGTGAAATACCCAGTCAGAATGTATGTTACTAATATGTAAGCCTTACCAGGGGGAGCAAAGAAACTAAAAATGTATAAAAGGCAATGCCTCCCCCTGCGTTCGGGGCTCAGCATTTGGATATGAATCTGCTGAGCCAGTGCCAGAACAAATAAACACTGCTTCCTGGTGAACTAGCCTCAGTGCCCTGTTTCTCTCTCTCTCTGTAAAATCCTGCCACATAGCTACCAAAACCAGAGACAATGTTTCCTCATTCAGCAAACATTTACTATGTACATACTTCTGTTAACTTCTCTATTTTTAAATGTTACATTGACAGAAGAGTTGCAGATAGTACAGTGTTTTCATCTATGTCTAATCCAGCGTTCTCTAATGTTAACATCTTATATAACAATGGTACATTTATCAAAACTGGGGTAATAACATCGGTACAAGACCATTAACTAAAGGGCAGACTTTATCCACATTTACTTAGTTTTTCCACCGATGCCCTTTTTTCATTTCAGGATCCAATCCAGAATACTACATTGTAATTGCCATCATTTTTTGCTCTCCTTTAATTTGTGAACTGCTTGGTCTTCCCTTGTCTCTTATGACCTTGACACTTTTGGAAAGTAATTGTCAGATATATTTTAGAATAGCTCTCAAATTGGGTTGATCTGATGTTTTCTTCTGAATAGACTCAGGCCACATATTTTTAGAAGTAATATCACAAAGATGATGTGCTTTTATCACTGCGTCATATCAAAGGATTCATAATACAACATAACTTTTTATTGATGGTGTGAACCTTGATCATGTGATAAAGATGATGTCACCAGGTTTCTTCACTGGAAACTAGCCATTTTTCCTTTTCCATGCTTTGTTTGTAAAAGCAAATCAATAAGTATACCACACGCAAGGGATGAATTAAGTGCCACTTCCTAGAGGGAGGGATATGAGAGAATTTGTGTCATGTGTTAAAACCACCAACGTAATTAGTAAATCTGGAGGGAGATACTGTTTACCCTTAAAAATGTGCCCATAGATTTTAGCATTCATTAATAGATATTGTTTGCAACATTTATCACTGTGACATTGTAAGCGTGATTTTCAATTTTCCTTTTCCTTCCGCATTTATTAATTGGAATTATTCTATAAGAAAGAGTTTTTTCTTCTCCTGCATGTATTTATTCTTTTTCAATCATTTTTTTATATCAGTGTGAGTTCATGGGTATTTATTTTATCCTTTGCATTATAATCCGATGCTGTTGTTGTTTATGATGTTGCTTAAACTGCTCCAACTTCAGTGGACCTTGAACAATGATCATAATACTGTAAGAAAGGGATTGGCAGTTAAGGGAAACTGCCAGGGGAGGGGGAGGCATGCCTCATCAACATAATGAACATTTGTATAATGAACATTTGTATACCTAACCCTGAATTATATCCCACATCTTTAAAAAAAAATAATTGCTCCAGCTTTGGCCATTGGGAGCTCTTTAAAAATGATACATATTTTTGCTTTACCATAATCTCATCTTTTTAACTTTTTTTTTTTTGAGTTGGAGTCTCACTCAGTTGCCCAGACTGGAGTGCAGTGGCCGCTCCCGGCCACCGCAGCCTCGAGATGCTGGGCTCCGGCGATCCTTCTGCCTCAGTCTTCCAAGTAGCTGGAACTACAGGCATGCGCTACCACGCCTGGCCAATTTTTTTTTATTTATTGTAGAGATGAGGTTTCACCTGCCCAGGTGGGTCTCGAACCCACGGGCTCAGGCAATCCACTCACCTCAGCCTCCCAAGGCATGAGATTACAGGCTGAGCCACCGAGCCCGGCTCTTTTTAACTTTATTTTTGAAATTTATCTTTTATAGTTGTATTTTTTTAGAAAAGGAGTCTTAATCTGTCAGTGATGCAATTATGGCTCACAGCATCCTTGAACTCCTGGGCTCACTCGATCCTCTCAGTCTCCTGAATAGTTGGAGCAACAGACACAACTGTTCACTAATTTTTAATTTTTTTTTTGTAGAGACAGGGTCTCACTATACTGCCCAGGCTGGTTTCAAACTCCTGGCCTCAAGTGACCCTCTCTTTTTGTCCTCCCAAAGTGCTAGAATGGAACAGGAGCCACTGTGCCTGACTTTCTTTTTCTGTTTCTTTTTTAACCTGCATACTTACTGACACTAAAAAGATTCTTCAGGCTTATTCTTCCCCTTATTTCTAAAATCAGCCATTTCCTCAGAGAGCCCTGGTTCCTTTTATTGAAGAACGGTATTTAGAAACCAAGATCTGCGTTCTGGGTGTGCTCATAGTTACTAGGGTGTCACTGATTCTAGGGAGTCTTCATCAATCAAGCTAGGAAATGTATATATGTATACAAATTCATATATATCTACTTTTTTGCATCTGTCTATTTGAAGATGAGAAAAGAAAGATATGTAAATAGAAAGCCAGATAAATAGATAGCATAAACATGAGTCCATACTGATATCTTTAACTCTAATTTACAAAGTTCACTGTAGCCTCCCTCCTGCCTCTTTTACTTATTTGTAATTTCTTTTTCTGACAATGAGGAACCTAAAATGTATGATCTGAAATTTATTTATTTGTGTGTTTGGCTCCATTATAGCAGTTTTGGAATTCCTAAACTGTATCCCTGTAAAAAATAAATTTGCAACTAGACTACAGTATTTGTATATACTTTTATTTTTGTCTTTAGCTTTACAATATCCAATCAAAACACTGTTTTCCAAAGTTACTTAGGTCAGCTCTTTTTTCTTCCCTCTCACTCTCTTCAGTGAGACTCTGTCACACATTTGTAACAAAGTTCAATTCCTTTATTTTAGTCTGCATTTGATCCCAGGATCCTCTGATATTCTGGAGTTTGTTTTATTAATTTCCATATAGTTAAATTTACTCTTTGTTGTATACTTTTTAATCGGGTTTTTTAAATGAAGATGATTATGTGCCATATATAGCAATTTCATCATCCTGTTTGCTTGTATGACCCTTTGTAGTCACTTGACCTCATGCTATCTATTGATTTCTTTCTATTCCTATAGTTTTATCTTTTCTTGAATGCCATGTAAATAGATTTATAAGATATGTAGTCTTTGGTGTTTGGCTTTTGTTACTTCTCAAAATGCATTGAAGACTCATCCATGATGTTAGCTGAATCAATAGTTATTTTTTTTTATTCTACATTTTGTGATGTAGATGTACTGGAATTTTTATTCATATTTTATCCATTCTCTTATTGAAGAACATCTGGATAGCTTCTAATTCTTGATTATAAAAAATGAAGCTGCTATACACATTTGTTTGCAGGTTACACGTAGTTTTCAATTTACTTGATTAAATGTAGAAGAGTGGAGTCACTGGCTCATATAATAAGTATATGTTTAATTACATTTTTAAGAAAGCTAACAAACTATTTTCTAAAGTGGCTGTACCATTTTTTATTTCCTGAAATAATGAATAAGAATTCCTGTTTCTCTACCTCCTTATGAGTTTAATATTGTCAGTGATTTTTGATTTCCTGGCCATTCTAATTGGTGTATGTTGATCATGATATAACATTGAGGTTTTGATTTTCATTCCCTACTAATTTGTTTATTTACCATTTCATTTCTTCTTCAAAGAAGTATATGTTCATATATTTTGACCTTTTTTATTGGGTTGGTTGACTTCACATATTAAGTTTTAATTCTTTATATATTCAAGACATATGTCCTTTATCAGTTATGTGACTTGAAAATATCTTCTCCCAGTCTGTAGCTTACCTTTTCATTCTCTTAACCATGTCTTCTATAGAACAAATGTTTTTAATTTTTTTGTGGTTCGATTTTTTTCCATTTATGACTTGTACATTTGGGTTCACATCTAAAAAAAGTATTGCTAAGCCAACAACTACAGATTTTTCACCTATGTCTCCTATGTTATATCTGAGTTTGGGTCTGTTGATTACCTTGTCTCTTGAAAAATATGCTTTGTTCTTGCCTTGTTTCTATGTGCCTCTTACAATTTTTGGTTGAAAACCAAACATCTTGGGTAATATAGCAGCAAGTGAAATAATTTTATGCCTGGAAATAGGCAAACTCTTTTTTGCTAGGCATTGGTGGGAGAATACATATTGAGTCAACCTAGCCAAGATCTGAGCTGGATTTGGGTTTTGGTGTTGCTGTGTTTATATTCAGTCTACCACAAATTTAAAATTTCTCCTGCAATTTTTTTGTATTTAGGGTGAGGGCTGATTTAACAGAGAATTTTTTTTCAGCAATGACTCTATCTTCAGTTTTTGGTCATTCTCTTTTTTTTTTCTTTTTCCTGTACCTAAGTGCATAAGGTCCTTCTCATGCTCCTGACTTGCCCAAGTCAGCCTGGTGTCTGTGTTTTGGGGTATTGAAGATGTGGTGTTCACTGTAGTTTGGCTTCATTCTTAGGCTGATATTCTAACCCTGTATCTCAGGAGTTGGGCCTTCTCTTTATTTCCACCTGCCATTTGGAAAAAGGACAAGTAGTGATCTTATTCCTTTCTCAACGGAAGAGGATCTTAAAAGTTCTAGCCACGGGACATATCCAGAGGTCTGTTTCTGTTCCCTTCTCCTAGCAGCAATGTCTCTTCACCTGTGCCCTGAGGGCAGCACACTTTGAACTCCTTGCACCAGTGCATTAAGATTTTTGTTCCATAGAGGAAATAAAGAAGAATGATTCAGTTAAGGCTCTGTGCCCTTTGCTTGGCAGCTGCTGTTCCCTCTTCCAAGACTATATGACAAGGGTTGCATTATCCAGACTTTCTTGGAAGGGCCGGATCAAAAACTCTAGAGAAGCACCTGTGAGTGAATGCAACTGCCCTTTGTTTTAGTGGCTCTCTAAGGCACTACACTCCTTGGTGGGCCCAACTCAGCAATTTGTTAAAATTTTAGTTGACGTCTTACTGTTTTTATGGCGCCTGGATCTGCCACCAGCACTTGCATCCATCTCTTCCTGGAGGAATCTGTCTTTCTTGAGACTTTAAAGTGGTTGGTTGTTTTACAGTCTCTTTTTGGTGGACACAAGAAAAGTTGTGATTTTTACAAACTATTCAGCTTTTTTAGTGCTCTGTGCTCTAACTTTATTTTTTTATTTTTTTATTTTTTGAGTTGGAGTCTCACTCCGTTGCCTAGACTGGAGTACCGTGGCCGCTCCCGGCCACCGCAGCCTCGACCTGCTGGGCTCCGGCAATTCTTTCGCCTCCGCCTTCCAAGTAGCTGGAACTACAGGTGCACGCTACCACGCCCGGCTAATTTTTTGATTTATTGTAGAGATGAGGTCTCGCCTGCCCAGGTGGGTCTCGAACTCGCGAGCTCAGGCAATCCACTCACCTCAGCCTCCCAAGGCGCGGGATTACAGGCTGAGCCACCAAGCCCGGCTTGCTCTAACTTTCTACATTCCAAGTGGAAGTTGAATATTTTCCATTTTATTTTGAGAAAAATAGAGTGAGACTCCAACTCAAAAAAAAAACAGAGTTCCATTAAAGTTGTTTTTTGTTTTTTTGAGTTGGCGAGTGAAAATTTTGAATCCATTTTTTTTTTTAGAAGAAAACAATTATTCTGGTTGTTCCATGCAGAATGGATTGGGGAGACTGGGGGCTTGGAGGAAAGTTAGGAGGCTGTTGCAGTCATCTGGGCAAAAGATGAGCAAATCCCCAGCACAGCGTAGCATGGAGATAAAAAGACAGAGATATATTCGAGAACCGTAGGATTCAACAGGACTTGCTGACAGATTGTAGCAGTGGGTGTACATAGGCATATTTTTGCACTTAAATATTTTAGAGTATGGTGTAAAAAAGAGTGAAGATTATGCCTGTGTTTCTAACCTAGACGACAAGGAAGTTGGTGGTAAAGGAGTTAAGACAATATTCGGGCCATAAGCAAAGCAGAGGCATGCAGAGAAGCATGCAGAGTAAACGTAGCATGCGTAGTCCCAAGAGTACAGGTGGGTAGTTCACTGGAAGGACTGTGAATAGGCAGGACAGAGGACCTCAACATTTTGGAGAAGTCAGTAAACGAATAAATAACTGAATGCGTAAATAAGTAAATAAGAGTTTCAATGTGGAGCTACACCTGTTTAACAAGACTGATTTCTTTTACTTTTTTTTAAATATCAGGGAGGGCAATAAATTTTGTCATATTTAAGAGTTCCATGGGAATAATTTGTGCAAACTATAATGCCCCATCAAATGTGAGCTGAGCTACTGCAGCCCCATCCTGGCTAAGATGCCGAGGAACCTTCCTTTGACTCCCCCATCTCTGGAATTCCCAAATACTATGTACTAATTGCATGGGCTGATTAGTATAAAATTCAATTTGTCATAATCTGCCTGAGGCCACTTCATAAACCTAATATGTCAGCCTCGGGTTTGGGAACAATTAAGAGAAATCTACAGCATGAAGGCATTTAAGTGCCTGGTAGGAAAGAAGAGAAATGTTGAATGCCCAATTCCCTGCTTCATCTTTCAGAAGCCAGAAAGGGACCATTAGATTATAAACGTATTAATGCAACAGTGATTGTTATAGGAACAAAACCAAGGCAAATTGTCTATGCCATGATATCATGGGTTCACCTCTTCCTTTCTTCTTCCTGCAAGCACTCATGGGGCCCCAAATTCTCAGGTCTCCATCTGTGGTGTTTTGTAAGCAAAGATGAGAATCTCCCTCTTAAGGAGATACAGCCTACTAGGAAAATGCCCACAACAAACATATGCTAAACTTATGGGTGACAATCCCAGGGTGGCAAGAAAGAGAGAAAAGGTGCTATACAAATTTGAATTAAAACTGTAGAATTACCCACTCAGATGAGCATTGTTCTTTAAACTAATCACTTTGAAAAAAAACATATGCTTCTCAATCATATTCTAATTATCTAAAATAGTTTAGACACTTTCTGTTGAGTTATCTTCAGAGAATATTTGCGTGTCTTAAAACAATTTGATAATTATCTTTCATTTTTATCAAATTATAATAGTTAGCTCAGTGCTTTCTTTGAATAGTTAGCTATACAGATGCCCATAACTTTTTCCTTATTTAATGTACATTACCAGATCCAAATCTTTAAGAGGTTCCACCACAAACTTAAGGAACTTTGTAAACCAGTGATTCCTCAACTTATTTTATTTAATCAAATCTAAGACACCATCTATCATAATTTACACTACTTATTTATGTGTATCCAAAAAAGCAAAATAAGTGCCAATTAAGCTGAGTCAATGCTTTCTTAAAACTTAAATGTTTTCATTTTATACTTACTAGTTTTCATGTTTTACTTACTAATTTTTCATGTATTATTTAGACGACTATTTTATTATACATTATTCTTGAGGAGTTTATACTACATAGGAATATATGTGTATATATACTATATCATTTAAAGTGTAAAACTTCACTGAAAGGATATAAGATAGATTTAATATACCCAATGAGCAGACATTTTAACATTGCCTAAATCTCATGTTTTTCCAGTAGTTCACTTAACTTACCACCTAATCACTAGCCAAGGACAGAACTGGTTTCTCAGAGATAGCAACTGGTAATTGTTTTACAACCCCTATCCCCAGCTTGTTTTGTACTAATTAGCTTTTCTAGTTCAAGTATTTACCTCCATCCATAAGACCCAAGTTCACCTAATCAGCCCTTTCTGACCGTCATGACACAAAGAGACCCCACCACCATGGCAGCAATCATGTGACTGACCCACCCATCTGCCTGCTGTCCATCACCTGACATGAGTACCTGCGCTTACCTGCCCCTTTGTGATGACATGGAGCAGATCACCACCCAATCACCTTAATGAACTGTCCCATCAAAGGGTAGGATTAAAAAATTCAACCACCAGCAGCTGGCCACCATTGCCTTGCTAGACTCTGGTGTGGCCATGTTCTCCCTGAGCTATGGCACCTGCCATGTTTCCTGGCTTTGACCCCTTCCTTTACCTTAATGAGGTGAATCTCCTCTTTCTCTCTCTAATTTACTTTCTAAATAAACTATACAAAAGGAGGTACCTAAAGAAACCTAGAATAAACTTAGTTTAGCATAGCCTTTTTGCCTCAGCATAGCCATTTTTGCTAAGACTTGACCCCTGACATGCTTTGAATCTAGCACAGGTTAGACACAGATAGATAAGTTTCCAATAGGCAGGTTTTAGGAAGCGTTCATACATTCACTGCAGGCCAGGTGACAGCCTACCCCACTCCCTCGGCAAATCTCCATTGGATGCAAGACAAGGACAGAGCCATAGAAACGATAATAGACCACCTTTTGGTCAAGGACTTTGTGGATTGCAAATGTCTGACAAAGTCTCTTATAGGAAAACCCCTCCCCTTGTCTCCTCCCTTCTAGCCCACCACTGAGGGCATGAGATGCCAATGTCTGGCGACCTCAAGATCTAAGACCCATGTGACTACAATCAACATCAAAGACCCGCAGCAGCCCCGGACCCTCCTCTGGACCAAAATCCCCCTACCCTAAAGGCCCTTAAATATACCCAGTTCCTGGACCTTTGATGCCACACTTGCCTCTGAGTGTTGGCCTCCTTTCCAATCCGTGAAAGGTGAATAATAAACTTCACTTTTTTCTACTTTCTTCCCTGCTGCAATTTTGCGTTATTCCCGCGACCTCAGCACCAGTGAACCCTTTCACTATATTTTCTAATCTAACTTCTGGGCAATTCTTTGCATCTTTCCTGCAGCACCAGATCGAGCAGCAGACACCCACACCCCAGTGGACCTGACCTCACATTCGGGAGGCCCCGCTGGGAATGTGACCTAACATTCACAAATAGACATCAACTCTTCTTGATCACTTTTGCCTCAGAGTTGCTGATACTTGTGCTTTTTCACCAGTATCACCATCTGTACCCTGAAGGAAACGACTGATGATGCTGCTTTTTAAGTGTACTCCACTACTGTTTCCACAATTTTACCTAAGCCACTGACACTTATTTCAGCAAGTGTTGATATATTTGTGTAGGAAAAACAAACACATCAAAGCCACCATCTTACGGACTATGACCATAAGGTACATTTTAATTTTAGACATGTTACAATTTGGAGAAGAAAAAAAAACTGTATATGGAACCAGTGCAAAGCATCCTATGTCCACATGTCTTCTTGTTCATAAATCCAATGGAGCTGGGTTTTGAGGGAGCCTTTGAAAAAGCTAACCTGGCTGGGCTTGGTGGCTCAGCCTATCATCCCAGCACTTTGGGAGGCTGAGGCGAGTGGATTGCCTGAGCCTGCGGGGTTCACAACCAGCCCAGGCAACGTGGCGATCCTGTCTCTACAATAAATAAAAAATGAGCTGGGCATGGTAGCGCGCGCCTGTAGTTCCATCTACTTAGAAGACTGAGGTGGAAGGATCGCTGGAGCCCAGCAGGTCGACACTTGAAGTGGCCATGAGCATGCCACTGAACTCCAGTTTGGGTGACAGAGTGAGACTCCGACTCAAAAGAAAAGGAAAAGAAAAAGCTGACCGACCCTGCCTGATCAAAGTTGGACTAAGGCTGGTAACAGCCACTCTTTTATAAAATAATGATGCAATCACTCTTTAACATAGCAGCATCAAACTCAGGGTTCTCAGAAGGAGGTTTTGGAAGACAGTACACAGTAATGATTGTTGAAAGCAGAGCCTGCAGCCAGCTGATTTCAATTTGCATTCCTGCTCAACCACTTATATTAGCTGTGGGTCAAGCACTTTGCTTGACCTCTCTGAGTATCCATTTCCTCATCTTTATAGTGGGGAGAATAAGAAGCCTACCACACAGAGTTACTGGGAGGTTTTCATTTAAAAAAAAAAAAAAGATAACGAAACTCTTAGCACTGTCACTGTCAGGAATCAACACGCTTTAGCTATTATTATTATTTTCTCAGGCATTCATAACAAGCAACCACCTTTCTAAACTTCCTCCTGAAAGAATCTTGGGTGTTTCTGGAAATTAAAATGACTCCCAGAGGATTAATAATTTTTCACGTGAAAAGGTTTCCAGCAATAGCTACAGGGTCTGCTGATGGTTACTGAAGTACAGCAATTGAAAAAGGACTTTGGCCAATGGCAGTATTATCAAAATAAGTGCATGACTTCCCACATGCCTATTATGAAAGCAACTACACTCATCTGCAAGCAGCAGTTCTGGTGAGATGACTACCATACCTTTCTGCACTGTAGGTAAGTTGGATAGAAATGTGTTTCCTGTTTTCTCCGTCCCGTCTCTCTCACCTGCCAGGTCCAATCTGTTTGAAAGTCTTATGAGAGGCAGGATGCAAAATGGCGGGGTGGGGGGGGCGGGGTTTGGAATTGTCTTATTTTAAGATCGAATTTCACTTCCTAAGTGTATCATTTGGGCAATTTAATTAATCTTTCTGAGCCCTGGTTTCACCCGTAAAATAAGGATGCGAGAAATGCCTACCTCACTGGGTTGTTTGGGCTTTCGATCATAGTGAGGCTGGGTAACACATTTCACATACATAGTAAGCATTGCATAAATGGTGGTATTATTGATGGCATTTTTATCATGAGCATTTTTATTATTATTAGCATTGGTATTATCATTGCAAAATTTCCTATTGTTGTGTCACAAATTATCACAAACTGGGTGATTAAAAACGACAACAACATTAAAAAAAAAAAAAAGCAAAAACCACAAATGTACTATGCTACATTTCCAGAGGTCAGAAGTCCAAAATGGGTCTCAGCGAGCTAAAATCAAGGTGTTGGCTGTACTGGGTTCCTTCCAGAGGTTCTAGGGAAGACTCGATTTCCTTGCCTTTTCCAGCTTTTAGGGGCTGCCACATTTCTTGGTTTGTAGCTCCTTCCTCCGTCTTCAAAGCCAGCAATACATCCCTGCATCCCCCTGGCATTTCCTCTTCTGCCTCTACTTTTCCCTTACAAGGATTCTTGTGATAACGTTGGGCCCACTGAGATAATTTTCTTATTTTGGGGTCGGCTGATTGGCAAACTCAATGCCCCTTGTGACGTAACAACACGTTCGCAGGTTCCAGAGATTAGGACGTAGGCAATGTTAGGGGGCTATTATTCTACCCATCATCATCACTCTGTCAGTTAAGAAATTGCTGTATAACACATGACCCCAAAGGCAATACTTTTCTTATGCTTAAATTAACAATACTTATCATCTCACAGTTTCTCTGGGTCAGAAATTGGGGTGCAACTTAGCTGGGTCCTCTGTTTCAGGGAGAGAAGGTACAGCCAACATGTCCACTGAGGCTCTGGCTGTCTCAAGCTTGGCCGGGGGGAGAAGAGGAGAAAACTTCCAAGCGTGGTGGGGAATGCTTCTCTTTCTCTTTATCCTCAGTCGTGTGGTTTGTGGCAGAATCCACTTCCTTGTTGGCCATTTGTCACAAAAGAGGTCTCCTCAGTTCCTTGCCACACTGGCTTCTCCATAGCGAAGCTCACAACATGGTGTCTGGCCTCATCAGGGTGAGAAAACAAGAGGAGAGAGACACAGGAAGAGAAACAGACAGAGAGACAGAGACAGAGACAGAGAGAGAGAGAGAGAGAGAGAGAGAGAGAGAGAGAGAGAGAGAGATACAGTGATAGAGAAAAGAGAGAAACAGAGACAGAGAGAGACAGAGAAAAAAAGACAGAGAGAAAGAGAGAGATAGAAAGAGACAGAGATTCAGTAATAGAGAAAAGAGAGAAGCAGATACAGAGACCCAGAGAGAAAAACAGAGACAGAGACAGAGAAGCAAAGACAGAGAGAAAGAGAGAGACAGAAAGAGGATACAGAGATAGAGAAATAAAGAGTGTGTATGTGAGAGAGAGACACACACACAGAGACAGAGAGAGTAAGAATGAGACAGAGAGAAAGAGAGAGACACAGAGAGAAACAGAGACAGAGAGAGAGAGACAGATAGAGACACACAGAAAGAGAAACAGAGACAGAGAGAGAGACACAGAGAGAGAGAAGCAGAGACGGAGAAAGAATCAGAGAAAGGATAAAGAGAGAGAAGCAAAGAGAGTGTGTGCGTGAGAGAGAGAGAGAGAGAGAGAGAGAGAGAGAGAGAGAGAGAGGCACTAACATGGGTCACAGTATTTTGTAAGGGGGAACGAGGGGGCAAAAAAATCACTGGCAGCCACTTCAGAAGTTTGCCTTTTCCATGGCCATCGTGATGGCTCCCCTCAAAGCCATCCATCCTCTACCCTGGGCAACGTTTCAGCCCAACCCACTTCCAGCTAAGGGCAATGCAGCGTCTGGGTGGAGCCAGGCCTGACATTTGTCAAGAGCCCTCTGCGGTTTCCTTGTGCAGCCGTCATCAAGAGCCACAGCTCCACACTGTGCCCCTGCCACCGTAGCTCACTCGCAATGCTCCCTGACTAAGCCATTCTCTATTCAAAATCCCTTCACAACATTTTGAATCACTTGAAGCAGAAAGTTCACAAGCTCTGACTTAGAAGTCCCTAGGCTCACCTGTGTCTCTCCCGCTTTGCCTCCAGCCACTACCATCTCCCTCACAATGCAGGCTCCTTGAATGCCTCAGGGCTCACATCCTTCCCCAGCACTGGGCTGCCTGTCACTTCTGTGCCTTGGCCACACCGCACCCACTGCCTGTCTATCCTGAGCAACCCTTATAACAGACCCACTCTTCTTTAAAATGTTGTAATTATTAGGCTGAGCATGGTGACTCATACCTGTAATCCCAGCATGTTGGGAGGCAAAGGCGGGAGGATTGCTTGAGGCCAGGTGATCGAGACTGAGGTAAGCTGTGATCATGCCACTGCATTCCAGCTCAGGTGATGGAGGGAGACTCTGATCAACAACAAAAAAAAGCAGTAATTTTTTTTGAGAAAGCAAGATTTATTGAGAGGATAGAAAATCTCCCACAGTTGGAGGGCACCCAAATCCAAAGGAATATTTATACAATGCTTATCAAAACGGTGGGATGTATAACGAATAACAATAAAACAGCCACAAGTTACCTTAAGAAAAGAGTGTTATTTTTAACTTTGAAATTTCCAGTGTCTCCTTCATGTTCACTCCTTTATCTCCTTCAGAAAGGTAATCACAATCCTAAATTTTATGTATATAATTGCCTTCCTTTTATCTAAAGTTGTGGCATGTATATTTGGATCCCTAAATAATACTGTTGAATCTTGCATGTTGCATGCAGTCATACTTGGCTATCTTCCTGAGACTGACCACCCATAACTGAAATGCAGCCATTTTTACCACTCTACAGTAATCAGTTTTTTGAACACATTGTTTAGTTGTGCATGTTTCATGGAATCATACTTGGCTATCTTCCTGAGACTGACCACCTGTAACTGAAACACAGCCATTGTCACCATTGTTCAGGAACCAGTTTTCTGACCACATCTCAATTTGTTTCTCCACTCTGTGGTTGGATCTGAGCTGTACTAGGTGTTCTGCTGTTTAATGGCATTGCTGTTATGAAATTGTTTTCTATGTCCATGGGTGCACATGTGACTATGTTTCTCCAGGATATACATGCACCTGGGACTGGATGGACTTGTTCTTTTGGTATGTGATGTTCAAAGCCACTAGATATTACTAAAGACTCCTTTAACATATTTGTAGCAGTAGGCACTACCTCCAGCAGTGTGTGAATGTTCTTACAGCTCCATATTCTCACCATCACATCATATTGTTAGACTTTGAAAAATCTTGCCCAAATGGCAAATGTTAGTAGTTGTTCATTGTGGCGTCAATTTGCATTGGCCTGATCATTTATGAATGGAACATCTTCTTAGGTGTTTGTTTGCCATTCAGGTTGCCTCTTCCACAAAGTGTTGCCCACAGTTTAGGCTCATTTTCTTATACATTGATTTTTTAATTTGTAGAGATTCTTTATCTATGTTGAACCCTAATTATTGCATTTTGTGGTTTGCCTTTTAACTGCTTCAAGGTGTGTTTTCATAAACAGATGCTCTTATTTTAAGGTAGTCAATTTATCTTATAAATAACCACTTACTTTTCATGTCTTCTTGGAAAAATTATCTCCTATTTGAGTTCAAAAAGTTCCTATATTATCTTCTGAAGCCTTGAAATTTCAACTTCTATATTCAAATTTTTAATCCACTTGAGATTAAATCTTATGCTTGATGTGAAGTAAAAATTAAATGATCATTTCTCTTATGGTTAATTGGTTGTTAGAGTATTATTAATTTATTAATTGCATAGTCATTTCTATTTGTAGCCAATGTATTATAAATAAGGTTGACAATTATTTTTCTCCTTGTGAGCCCTTTAATCTCTTTCATTTGTCAAGTTTTTTTTTTAAACCTTGGCTTTGCATTATTTATTCCAATTATTATACTTTTATAATTATTTTTGTCTGATAAAGGAAGTTCTTACTTTAAAAAAATTATTCTATTATTAAACTTTGTTTTTTTAATTTTTAGAATTAACTAATCATGATTGAGATTTTAATTGTGTTGTATTCTGAATATTAACTCAAGTTTTTAAATGTCATGAGTAGATGGTACAGAGATATTCTGAAAACGCACATACACAGACTCACGCACACACAGTGCAAAATTTACATTTATTTCCTTCAGCGATATTAACAGAGGGGTAATTAATGGAGATGGGACAAAGTTTTAAGCAATACCTTAATGAGATCAACCATCTCTCTGCCTTGGCTACTGCTGACTCCCAATAGTGTAACATAGTGACTTCCAGCAACATTTGTTTCTTCCAGAATGAGCAAGAAGATCAAATTCATCTCACTGTCTGTGTGAGGGGCTTCAAAGAAAACTCAGCTCAGTATTTTACAAAAGAAACACAGAGAGATGGCTACTGCATGCTTAGTGATACTTGGCAGGCTGTATTTTAATGAAAAATTCTTTACTATGAGACTTGTTTACACCTGCCAGAAGTATGAATCTATGCTCCTATATTTTCTCTCAAATACAAAAAACTTGCTTATGGCACTTTATTTTCCTGTATAACATTTTTTTTTTTTAAAATAAACTCTTCTTAAAAACATATTCAAACACAAGCTTCATGTAATCAAGCTTATATGACATATTAAGAACAATATGCTTATAATTTGACAAAGTGAAGTGAAAATTCTTGTAAAAATTTAGTTTTGTGGGAGAAATGTGTAAGACACATTTACAAATACTTACAAAATTATATATATCACTAATTGAAATTGTTCTAAAATGATAGAAGAATTTGGAGAGAATTGTCAACTTTAAGATGTTGAGTTTTCCAATTCATAAATATAGTATGTTGGTTTATTATTTATTCAAGTATTCTTTAATGTTCTTAAAATTTTGTAATTTTTGCCTTAAAGATGATTTCTGTCTTTTAAAAAATTTATATCTGACTTGCAACATCGCTTTGCACGGACTCTTCCTGAGGCAACACTTGAAAATATTGCTCACCTTCTTCTGGACTCATGTTTTGTGATGAAAAATTCACTGTCATCAAATTCTATTTCCCCTAGAGCAGGCATCCTAGAAACTGTCCTTAGAATAAAAGATGAGTGCTGTCTCATTTTGCTACATAATAATCAAGATTTTTAGTTGTACTGTGTGGGAGTAAAAGTAAATGTGCTGTATTCCATCTTATTCTGGAATTGGAAATTGTGGAGAAATATTTGATTACAAATTCACTTTCCTTTCCACTCAAATTTTCTGTTTGATCTTATGTCACTTTGGGGAGAGATCCGAGATGGCCACCATGAAGCAGCAGGCCAGTGCTCTCTCTGAGTAAGAAATAGAATTGGGCAATAGTCACTGTTAGATGCAAACACCCTGAACAGTATTGGGTGAGTGAAACACCCTTCACCCAGCGGAGGTCTAGTTGAATACATAGAGAACAGTAAGCAGAGTGCTGTAATGGCAGACGCTGGATTCTGGCACCCCATTCTCCACTGTGCACCAAGCTCTGAAACCCTGCCCTGTGAACAAGAGGAGGTGCGTGATCTAACACATTCTGGGTTGGTTCCACCCTTCCCAGCTGTACCCCCATCAGGGCACAGTGGTGAGCAATCAGAGCCCAAGTAGAAGGGAGAGCAAATCTGCACTTGAGCTTCCAAGTGTATACCTTCTGCCAGTGGAGCCCAGCAGCTGGCTCCCAGACTGGGAAACTCACCTGCAGATTAAGCTTGACAGGCACCCGCTGCCAGTGTCTGGTGGTCAACAATGCCTCCAGAACAGGAAGGGTCATCAGCAAGCCCTGCATGCCCACAAGATGGATCTCCCCATGGCAGAGAGCTCTCTCTCTCTCAAGTGCTGAGCCCAGACTAGAACAGGGAAGGAGCAACATGAAAGACACCTGAAGTTGTTCCTGGTGGGGCAGTATCTGGGCTGCAAACCACAAACCAGCAGATAAGGGGCCCATCCCCACACATGTTCCCCACAGAGTACTTGCAATGGGTCTGAAACCCAACTCAAATGATGTAACCCTGGGGAAAATTCTGAAGCAGAAGTGCCTTTATCAGAGTGGAGCACATAGCAGTAATGACTGTTCCTGTCTCTTTCACTGAGTGATCTATATTGAATGACAGAAAGGACCCTAGAACAGAGAGATATCAAATAGCTTCAGAGCAACAAAACCAAAGAGGAAAGATTGAGAAGGAAGAGTTGTTCTCCACAAATAAGGGGAAAAAGCCCCATAGGATATCCTCAGAGTCTCAAAAAGACAGTGCCCCCCCAAAAAAACCCAAACAAACAACTATCAGTGTACAAATGATGGAAACTCCACATAATAACAGTCTCAGATGATAGTCACAGAACTCGGAGGTTGGATAGCTAAAATGAACAAAAAGAACTACAAGAAACAAGAAATGAAACTCATCAAAGTTGTATAGGAAGTAAAAGTAGAATTGGCCAATTTCAAAAAGGCCCATTATGAAATACTGGAAATGAAGACCTACATCTTGGAAATTAAAAAAAAATTAAAAAGCATAGAAAGCAAGATAAATCAGGCAGAGGAAAGAATCTCAGATCTTGAAGACCAAAATATGGAACTAACCCAGTCTGTCAAAAATATAGAAAAAAGGCTTTAAAAGAATGAGCAAAGCCTCTGAGAGATGACAGACTATGTCAAGAAGACAAATCTATGCCTAATTTGTATCCCTGAAGCAGAAAGGGAAACTGAGAACACCACAGAACAAGCATTCCATGAGGTCATCCAAAAAAACCCAACTCTTTCTAGAGAGGTGACCATTCAAGTGAGGAGATTCAGAGAACCCCCACAAGATATCATGTGTGAAGACCATCCCCAAGATACATAGCAATCTGCCTATGCAAAGTAAGCATGAATGAAAAAATTCTGAAGGCAGCAAGAGAGAAAGGTCAGACTACTTACCAAAGAAGACCCATCAGAATTACTCCAGACTTATCTGCAGAAACACTACAAGCCAGAAGGGACAGGAGTCACATTTTTAATGTTCTCAAAGATAAGCAATTCCAACCAAGAATTTTCTACCCCACCAATCTAAACTTGATCAGTACAGATCATTAAAATCCTTCCCAGATGTCCAATCCCTAAGAGAATATACTGCCCCAAGACCAGCCCTTCAGGAGATGCTTAAGAAGGTGTTGAGCACAGAAAAAAAATGGTCATACCCAATACTAAAGTACATTCAAGCACAGAATTAACAGAGCATACAGATCATTCACAAAAATGAAAATATACACATATATAAATACAAAAGTAAAAAGAAAACAAAAAATCTCCCTAAGAGTACTATGATATGGATAAACTTACATTTCAACAATTAACTTGAATGTGAATTGACTGAACGTGGCACAGTGAAGGTATAGAGTGGCAAATTGGATAAAAACAAAAACAAAAAAACATGATGCAACATTCTGCAGGCTCCAGAAAACTCATTTCACTGCAAAGAACACCCACAGGCTCAAAGTTTTCAACCCACAGGCTGGAAAATGAACTTTCAGCCAAATGGGAAACAGAAAAGGGCAGGGGTACCTATTCTGATAACAGACAAAGCAAACTTCAACCTATCAAAATGTAAAAGGACATGGAAGGACACCACAAAATGATAAAAAGCTCAATCCACCAGCAAGAAATATCTATCCTAAACATATATGCACCCAACATAGGAGCACCAAGTTTTATAAAACAGCTACTAAGTAAATTAAGAGAGGACATTGAAACCCACACACTCATAATTGGAGTCCTCAATACTCCATTCCTAGACTAATCATAGAGAAAAAAAGCCAATGAGTTCCAGAACCTTAACTCAACATTTGATCAAGTGTATTTAATAGACAACTACAGAGTACTCCACCTAACAACTACAGAGTATACATTCTATTCATCAGCACATGGAACATACTTTAAAATCAACACATTTTGGGACATAAATCAAGTCTGAACAAACTTCAAAATGTCAAAATAATACCATGCATCTTCTCAGATCACAGTAGAATAAAAATAAATATCTTCACTAAAAAGATGTCCCCACAACACACAAAGACATGGCCACTAAACAACATGATGCTAAACAACTTCTGGGTCAACACAGAAATCAAGCCAGAAATAAAAAGATTCCTGGAAACAAATGAAAACAAAGACACGTCTTTCAGAATCTCTGGGATGCCATGAAAGCAATGCTAAAATTAAAACTCACAGTATTGCATGCTCACATCAAGAAAATAGAGAGATCACAAATAAATACTCTAACATCACATCTAAGGGAGGTGAAATGGTAAGATTACCTAAAACCTAATTTCAGTAGAAAAATTCAGATCACTAAGATAAAGTCACAACTGTAAGGTATAGAAGACAAAAATATCATAGAAAGGATCAGTAAGACAGAAAGTTGGTTCTATGGAATGATAAATAAGATCGATGAACCCCTGGCCAGATTGATTTTTTAAAAAATGAGAAAGTCCACATAACACAATTAGAAACAAGAAAGGCAAGGTCACAACTGATCCTAAAGAAATTCAAAAGATTATCAAAGATTACTATGAACATCTATATGCAAATAAACTAGAAAATCTAAAGGAAACAGAGGATCTTCTAGCATCACACAACCTCCCAAGGTTAAAACAAAAATAATTTCAAACTCTAAACAGACCAATAACAATCCAATAACCTCTCCACCAAAAAAATAAATAAATAAATAAATAAATAAATAAAAAATAAAAAAAAGGCCAGGACCAGTGAAATTATACAAAGCATACAAGGAGAAGCTAATATCAATCTTATGGGCAGTATTTTAGGCAATCAAGAATGATGTAATTCTCCCTAACTCATTTTATGAAGCCAACATCATACTGATACCTAAACCTGGCAAAGGCCCAACAAGAAAAGAAAATTACAGGTCAATCTCCTTGATAAACATGGACACAAAAATTCTCAACAAGATTCTAGCAAACAAGTTCCAACAACATGTTTCAAGGATCATCCACTATGACCAAGTGGACTTCAGTCCCAGGATGCAGGGTTGGTTTGACATTTGAAAGACCATCATTCTGCACATTAACAGATGTAAAACCAATAACCACATGATTATCTCATCAGACACAGAAAAAGCATTTGACAAAATACAGCATTCTTTCTTAACAAAAACCCTTAAACACCTAGGCATAGAAGGAGCATTCCTCAAAACAATAAGAGACATCTTATGATAAATTTGCAGCCAACATTTTGCTCAATGGGCAAAAGCTGGAAGCATCCCCCCTAAGAACTGGTAAAAGACAAAGATGCCCACTCTCACTTATCTTATTCATACAGTGCTGGAAGTCTTAGTCAGAGCAATCAGACAAGAGAAGGAAATCAGGAGTACCCAAATCGGAAAAGAGGAAGTAAAGCTATCCCTCTTTGTGGATGATATAATTTTATACCTAGAAAACACCAGACCATCTGTCAAAAGCCTCCTCACACTGATGAACCACTTTGGTAAAGTCTCAGGTTACAAAATCAAAACACAAAAGACATTTGAATTTCAATACACCAGCAACAGGCAGGCAAAAAATAAAAATAAAAAAATCCCATTCACAATAGCCGCAAAAAAAGTATAATACCTTGGCATCCTGCTGTCTAGAGAAGTGGAAGACCTTTACAATGAGAACTACAAAATACTGCTCAAAGAAATCAAGGATAACACAAACAAGTGTAAAAGCATCCCAAGCTCATGGATTAAAAGAATCAATGTTGTCAAAATGGCTATCCTACCCAAGGCAATCTATAGCTTCAATGCAATATTCATCAAATGACCAGTATCTTTTGTCACAGACCTGGAAGTGACAATACAGAAATTCATATGGAAGCAAAAAAGCATGAATAGCCAAAACAATCTTCAGCAAAAGGAACAAAGAAGGGGGTATTACACTTCCAGACTTTAAACTTTATTACAAGGCTTCCGTAACCAAGACAGCATGGCATTGGTATGGAAATAGGCACATAGACCAATGGAAAAGACCAACGATTCTGGAAGTGAAAACACAATCTCTCAACCAACTCATCTTCAACAAAGCCACCAGTAACAATCACTGGGAAAGGAGACCATATTTAGCAAATGGTGTTGGGAAAACTGGCTAACTGTTTGCAGAAGCATGAAACCGGACCCCTACCTATCACCATATGCAAAAATCAACTTAAAATGGATTAAGGACCTGAACATTAAGCCTTAAAACATACAAATTGAGAAGAAAATATAGGAAACATCCTTCTAGCCATTGGAGTAGAAAATGAATTCATGACCAAGTTCCCAAACGCGAATGCTACAAAAGCTAAGACAAGTGGGACCTTAAGCTGAAAAGCCCTTGCACAGCAAAATAAACCATAAAGAGAGTAAAAAGACAATCCACAGAATGGGAAAAAGTATTTGCACATTATGCATCTGACTAAGTGCTCCAGGATTTATGAGGTACTCAAACAAAGTGAAAGGAGAAAAACTAACAACTTCATTAAAAAGTGGGCAAAAGACTTGAACAGACTCTTCTCAAAAGATGTGCAAGCAGCCAACAGACACATGAAAAAAAATGCTCGGCCTCTTTAATTATCAGAGAAATTCAAATCAGAACTACAATGAGATACCACCTAGCATCAGTGAGGATGGCTATCATTAATAAGTCAAAAAACAATAGGTGCTGGCGTGGCTGTGGAGAAAAAGGAACACTTCTACACTAGGAATGCAAGCTAGTCCTCTGTGGAAAGCAGCACCGGCAATTCCTAAAAGAACTACAAATTGATCTTCCATACGACCCAGCAATCCCTCTCCTGGGATTATACTCAGAGGAACATAAATTGCTCCGCCAAAAAGACACCTACACATGCATGTTTATTGCTGCACTATTCACAGTAGCATAAACATGGAACCAACCCTGCTGCCCATTGTGAGTGGACCAGATAAAGAGAATGTGATATATACACATGTTGGAAAATTATGCAGCCATAAAGAAAAACAAAATCATGGCCTTCACAGCCACTTGGACGCAGTTGAGATCATCATACTAAGTAAACTATCACAGAAACCAGGAACCAAATACCTCATGTTTTCAATCATAATTGGACCCTGATCACTAGACATGTAAGCACAAGGATGGGATCAGCAATCACTGGGCACTGCTAAGGAAAGGAGAAAGGGAGGAGGGCCGGAGGCACGTGATAACACAAAGGGTGCCTGGTCCACTACCAGGGGAAGGGATGGCCAGCTAGAAGGCCAAACTTTACCGGCATGCAGCCTACTTCTGTAGTTAATCCTCACTTATACCCCACAACTCTATAATAAGGAAATAAATTTTTAGAAATAAATTTAATTTTCAGATTCTTGATTGCTACTATATAAAAATATGTTTACTTTTGTGTGCTGATTATATCTTGCGGAACCGATAAGCTTGTTTATTCGTTCAAGTAAGCATTTAACAAATCTTTACACTTTTTTACATGCATTAGATTACACACAATAAAAGAGTTCTTTTTTCAAAAAATATAAAAATTTATTGCTAGGTACTTTGTTTATTTCTTGACACCATTGTAGATACTTTAAAAAAACTTTTGTTTTCTAACTGGTGCTGTTTCATACAATTGTAATTGATTTTATATTGATTTTTGTATCTAATAAAGTTGCTAAATTATCTTATAATTGTAATATAATATTTTCCATTTTCTACAAAGGCATTCTTATCAGAGGATAATGATAGGTTTATTTCTTTCTTGATAATTATTAAAAATTATAAATCATGTTGGTTTTACTATATCAGTCAGGGTTTCCAGGAAAATTTTGATTAGAAAGGGTAATATAACTCTACTTTATTTCAGATTTAAAGAAAATGATTTTAACTATTCAACATCATATAAGATATATTGTATTCTTTTAAATACCCTATGTCAGCTTATTGAAAGACCCTTCTATTACTAGACTTTTTAAAAAATAAATATGTATTGAATTATATCTCACATTTTTCTACATCTAATGGAATGATCTCATAATTTACTTTTGTTTGTCCTATAAGTTTTATATTGATTTTCTAATGCTAATCCAACTTCTATTCCGTGAAATTAGCCCATCTTAATCATGACATATTTTCTTTTTAATGGTTTTCTGGATTCAGTTACTTATATTTTATTCATAATTTTTCATTTATGTTCAAGAATTAGACCAGCCTATAAATTTCCTTTATTATACTGTCTTTATAATGTTTTGCTATCAAAGTTATGATAATTTCTCTAAATGCACCAGGTCGTATTCTTACTTTTTCTATGCTCAGGAATAGTTTGTGTAAGGTTTAAAGTTTTCCTTTAATATTCAGTAGATTTTTGTGGAAAATTTTTAGCTATCTGTTCAATTACTTTAATAGTTGCATCACTATTCAAACTTTTTTATTTTTGAATCAGATTTAGAATTAATAGTTTTTTCCATTTCACCAAAGATTTCAAATGTATTGTTACAAATTGTGCATAATATCTTTTTACTATATTTTAGGTCTATGACATCAGTAGTTACTTTTTGTTCTTTTTTGTTATTCATATTGTTGTATGTTCATTTATTCTCTCCTTTTTCTATGATCAATATTGTCAGAAGTTCATCTATTTTATTAGTTGTATGGTTTTCTACATCTATTGTAATGCAATTCCTCAGATCTTGTAGCTTAAAACAACGCAAATTTATTCTCTTACAGTTCTAGAAGTCAATAGTCTGAAGTCAAAGTCAAAGTATCAGCAAGGCCACCAATTTTTCTGGGAGCTCCAGGTGACAATCTAATTCTTGCCTCTTCAGTCCCGAGATCTGCAGTCAGTAAGATGGAAATTAAATGATAGTGTAGTTCCAGATCTCATCCAAAGGCTTGAGAACCAAGGGAGCCGCCAACGTAAGTTCTAGTCAGGAAACTGGCAGGATCAAGACCCAAGAATAACTAGGGTTTCTGTTTGAATCTGAAGGCAGGAAAAGACCGAATGTCCCAGATCAAATAGGCAGAGAAAGCTCCCTCTTACTTGGTGTTTTGGTTCTATTCAGTTATTCAGCTAATTGGATGAAGACCACTAACATAGGAAGGGCAATCTGCTTTATCCAACCTACTGATTCAAATGTTAATCTAATCAAAATACTTTGACTCGCCCAGAATAACATTTGGGTAACAGGCCACTCTTGGTCCAGGCAAACTGACCCATACAGTTAGCCATCACACTTGGCTTGTGGCCACATCATGCCAATCTCTGCTGCTGTCATTGCAATGCCTTCTTCCTTGGACTTTGTCTCCTTATAGGATATTGTGATTATATTTTGGGTACAATCAGATACTTCAGGATAATCTGTCATTCTCAAAACTCTTAACTTACATCTGCTAGACCTCTTTTGTCATGTAAGGTAATATTCACAGATCTCAGGAATTAAGACATGGATATATTTGGGGTGGGGAATATTATCCAGCCTGCCACATTTAAGAACAAATTTTTGAGTTTGTTGGTACTTTCTATTTTTATCTTTATTATTGCTTTCTTTGGGGTGATATTGATTCCTTGTTTGCTTTAGCCAAATGCTAAATTCATCAATGTTTCAGCATTATTTCTCCATTTCTAGTATTATAATTAAAAGCTACACATTTTCCTCCAAATCTTGCTTTAGGTACATTCCACAAGTTTGATATATAAAATTTGTATTATTATCCAATTCAAATTATTTTAAAATTTTTCTTTCTTCCCTTTCTATGAGTAATTTACAAGTATGTTTTAAAATTTCCGAACACCTGAGTGTTTTCTAGTTTTCTTTCTGTACCAAGGCTACCATTAACTGCATTATGTAACCTGTAAAATATTAATTTTTAAAAATTGTTTGAGAACTGGTTTATGGCTCAGTAGGTGATACGTTATTATGTGAGATCAAATATGGTTTTTTTTTTAAAAAATAGATCTTTATTAGCTGGGCACGGTAGCACATCCCTGTAGTTCTGCTTCTTGGAAGGCTGAGGTGGAAGGATCACCAGAGCCCAGCAGGTCATCACTGGGGTGGCCATGAGTGTGCCACTGCACTCCAGCCTGGGTGACGGAGTGAGATTCCAACTCAAAAAAAGTCTTTAATAATTGACTGTAGTGTTCTATACATACAAGCTCTACTCTAAACCTATTGATCTACCTCTAACCCTACTCAGGAAGAAAACATGTAAATAAATAATGATTAGGAATAGCCTCAAATTAAATAAACATGTACAAATCAGATTAAATGGGCTCACAGAGATTAGAAACGTAAAATTTACAACTAATTGTGACATTTAAGCATATCAAAATCAAAGAGAAAAATTTCTATGAATGTAGACCTTAGATGAAAAGTAATGGAATACTAATAACAAAATGGTAAAGGAAAGAAATTGCAAATGTGGGATATTATAACC